>PNEQ01005914.1:0-13757 GCA_003012365.1 Medauroidea extradentata
GTCAGTGACTTGTGTGCACGTCTGCAGACTTGCTTCACGGTCAGAGATTGGATGTTTTGACATTCGTGTGTCGTGGGGTTTTACACGCAAATCACAGACGTGTGGTGTTACAGTAACCTAATTGTGATTGGTACAGTCAAATGAGAAACGTCACAGTTCAAAGGCACGCTGCCAATATCTATGAAGCAGAACTGCAGACGTGCACATAAGGCACTGGAACAAAGTGGGGCAAAATTCTTTTCGCGAAAAGTTCATGTCTCTACTCATATACCATACGTTGCACGTATCATTTGTTTTAACTTTTAATAAGCATGCGGGTGGGGTTTGTTGGTGATTTTCGGACCAATACGGACGTTTTACATTTAATTAATGAAATACAACGTGTACGTGATACTAGAAGATACATTTAAGAAATTGCCCACTTAACTTCATTTTGTAACACAGAAAGAGCACACTGTAATTTTAATGTGTAAAGTCTCGTGTACATTGGTAAATAATAGTTCTGCAGTGTCCATCTTTCATCATAGTTACATGTCCGTGTGTAGTGGATTGCCTACATGTAAGGCCACGCGCTTTCTGTTTTGAATAATGTCACCACGGATTTTTCGTAAACGGTTCACCTGAGAATGTTCGGACAAGATGGCCCTTGTGCTGATTAGTAAATACATGAAAATATTCTCTTACAAGTTTTTGTTAGTAAGTTGCATGCAAACGCAGGGTGGCAACCCCCATTTCCACAATGAAGGGGGTTGATTTTTCCAACCACATTTCCCGAGGTGAATGATTCTGTATTACACACAACACTGTTCACCTATTTGTTGCTTAATCGCAATTATTTTCTAAATTATTATTTAAATCATTTCAAAATCCGTCTTTTGGTGTCGTACAGCTCCCTTAATAATCAATTTCGGGAAAAGTTATTCTTACATTTTCGTCTCATTTTTTCCTAAGGATTCACCTGCCAGCGATTGTCGGTGTTACTCAAACTCGCCCTGCACATATTAAAAACCTTAAACGGTTAGGAACCAAGATGTAATAATTTAATAACAACCGTATTGGATAATACGTGAGCGATTACATTTTCCAACGCATTGCATTCAAACCGACGAGATTTTTGCACATAATTTAACCGTCTGACATTTCACAAAATCCTCAAAATATTAGCACGTGAAGTTTATCACAGACAGGTTCTCCAAAATTAACCTTTGTTGTTTATCCATGCTGATTTCCAAAAACATGTTGGCTTCAGTAAAAATGTTTAGCTGTGAATAACTTGTTGTAATATTTATCGACAGATGTTTACTATGAGCGAGAGTCAGGGACATTTTTCCTATAAATGCATTAATTTGAATAAGAACCATTAGAAATTAGCTGCACACAAGAAGAAGGTTTGCTTTAAACTATGAACTTATTATAAAATTGTGTTACCATTAAAATAGTTCAGCTGCACTCTTTATTGTAAAGTTAGTCATGTTTTTACATAATATTTATATCACAAAGATTATTATCGTCACTACAACGAAAATGATACAACCATGAGAAACATTTTAAGGACACGAGAGGAGGTTTTACAGTGAATTTGAGAATATATTTTTTGCAACATAATTTTCTTTTCGAAGGATACCTACACTATTTGTCACGAATACATCTAAAGTTGTACATAAATTTTGATAGCAACAATCATAATAGTTTTTTCAGATTTTCTCAACCAAAAGTATTGACAATTTTGTTTTGAAAATAAGCTAAAATCGAGAAAAATATATATATTTTTACGAACAAACTGTGCAAAATATGACAAAATGCGTATTTTGTGTTGTGCATTGTGTAGCTGCCCTTAGTCTTGAATTATTTGAAAGCTTTCCATTAAAAAAATTTAATATTTTTCCCCTTCCTAGCATGGCCTTAAAAAAACTTTGAGTACCAATACTGTAAGTACTACGTTTAAAGAATTTCTTTGCTGTAAAGCTTGATTTACCTTCGCAAGCCGAATGGTGTGAAATATTATTTTCTTTGCTGTGAGGGAAATGTGTTTACTGTTCGTGCTCTCTAAATTTGTCTTATTGACAGAGCCACGATTTTGTCGCGAAAAGATTTCTGCTTCACTTTGTTTCAGTGACTCACTTGCACGCCTGCAGTTCTGCTTCGAGGTTATTGGCAGCTTGTTTTTGTAATGCCACGTCTCTCATTTGACTGTGCCAAATGACAATGAGGTTTTTGCGACACCACGCGACTGTGATTTGCAGATAGAACCCCAATACGCGTGAGAGTTAAAACACCCAATCACTGGCCGTGAAGCAAAACTGCAGGTGTGCACGTGAGTCACTGAAACAAACTGGGGCTAAATACTTTTCACCAAAAAATCGTGGCCCTACTTATTGACAAGCTGGGTAAATTTGCTCTAAGCTATTGAATCTAAAGGACATGGGTTTGATTCCCGGTCCGGCCATCCTGATTTCGGGTTTCCGTGCTTTTTCGAAATCACTTCAGCTAAATGCTAGTTGAATGGTTTCTAAGTAAATGTCATGGCAGTATCCTGTCCATCCAAGCTAATAGTTCCGTCTCTATTGACATAGCTGTCAATGACACAATGCCAAACTAATATCTACCCAAACATCTGGCAACTTATAAATACATTTCATTCGTTTAAATAAAATAACCACCTGGTCTACCGTTGTTTTGACACTATTTAGACCGTCTTTTGTATTTTATAATTTACCACTGTGGTTCACTTTGCGAACCATTCGTAAACATATTTTCGACTTTTTCCAATAGCTATCACTAGATACACGATGATTTCGCGTTAATTTTGGCGGTAGGCTAGAATCCACTGTCCTGTATTAACCCTAACACACATAGTGAAGACTTTGGCTCAATCGTATCTTTATTACGAGATAGATGGGCATTTTACAATTGACCTTATATATTTGTAAAGACCTGAAAAATTCGCGTTTTTTTCGGGAACAAACTATAATTCCAGCAACTGTAAATTCGTGCTACTTTCACAATTACAAGGTTGACTTATTTGACACCACACTGTTAAAATATTCCGTGAATTTACGGGCAATTTTACGGAAACGTCTGTTTAATTAACGGAAACATTATTTTGTAACACAGTTGTACATAATTGTGTTTCATTAATTAAACATACGTAAAACAGCGAGAAAAAACTCAATAAATAACCGAACTCATTATTGTGCCTGCGTCCTAAAAAGTTACATAAATATGTGAGTTTCCATAAGTGGAGCTAATTACCTTCCGTAAAATTAACAGACACTTCTGGAGATTTTTTTACCAGCACTTCTCCGTAAAACAACGGAAATTATTTTTTAACAGTGCCACCTTATGGCTGTGAGAGTTTTTAAGCAACTGTTGTTTAGTACTCCTCAGTAACATACTAAATATTCCACTTGCATTCGGTACCACTTGAAATACTCTCGTGTATTCCGTTATAAATTTTAACGGAAATGTACCGTTAATAAACGGAAATAGTATCCGTAAAAGTAAAATACGGAAATATTTATGGTAAATATACACAACGGAACCATACGTAATATGACCATAAGTCTGCTGCGACACTTGTACGGAAAAAATCGAAAATTTTGGGTTAGACAGGTGTAAATATTACGGATATATTTTAATAACATCATCGGTAAATCTGCAAATCTGTAGAAATGCAATTGTAGCATTATATACATGTAAATATGGCTCAGTTCCGCGTGATGAAACTGTTTTACGGAAACTTCTGTTGGATTAGGAGATAAGTTTCCGTGAATTCACGGAGGTATCTGGAGAAATTTTTACTGTAAATTCCGTAAATCGACGGAGAAAATTTTTACAGTGCACCTTGCAGTCTATGAGCTAATAACGTAACTATATGCTGGCCCATTTAACTGTGTCAGCGGGCAGCAAACGTACAGTTGTCTGCTTGAGCACACATACATTCTTGGAGGCTAGAAGTTCTTCCCACACACGGATAAGGACGTCTTAATGCAACATGACTTTACGGACACACACTGAAAAAAAGAGTATAGTTGTAGGTCCCATACTTGTGTTAAAATAGGAACGACAAAATAGTTTGGTTGTTGGTACTACTCTGGACAGTTCCTTCAACAATCGGTTTTGTAGACGAAACAAAGAGCTTTGTTGCTTTTACAAACCAGATGGTAACTTGAAGAAACTGTCCAGAGTAGTACCAACAACCAAACTATTTTGTTGTCCCTATTTCAACACAAGTATGGTACCTGCAACTATACTCTTTTTTTCAGTGCACTGTACTTAAAATCTACATACTCCATCCTAACTGTGAGTGTTCGCTGCACCGATCGTTTTCCTCGGAGTTGAAAGTCACGCTCAGACAGCAACATTGACGAACTTTTTTGTTTGTTTGTGTCTCGTAGACTGCGACGAGATCCCGGTGGAGTTCATGCAGTGGTCGGACACGCAGGCCATCGTCGCCATCTTCTTCTCGTGCCTGGGCTTCGTCGTCACCTTCGGCACAGCTGTCGTCTTTGTCAAGCACAACAACACTCCCGTCGTCAAGTCGTCCACGCGGGAGCTCAGCTACCTCATCCTCGCAGGTACCTTTTGTGTCTTTCTGAGCCTTTATAAATACTGAGGTTATTTCTACCACATGTAGACAGGATCTACGGTTAACGTTTGGCACTGGGACAATTTCTGCCGCTTGAGAGCAGGTATCGGTACGAGGTGCAACTGACCAATAACAAAGCTTTCGTAAATTGTAAGTATCATGAACTTCGTAATTTGAAAAGCAACCTTCTTTACGCTAAATTTAAACTAACTGACTTCTCTCTTTGGCAAGCATAGTAAAACTTAATTCGGTCTCGCATTTTACTAGACCAGATACCGACAACAACGCAACAAGTGGCAGCACTTTGCCCTGTGCCAAACTCTTTCATGAGAAAACATATTTTCTTTCTGGCCTACAGTAAAATTAACCTAACAGATACTTAAGCTGAAGTTCATTAATATTTTCGTAACACGCCCGAATACTATTCACGGATGACATGGATACGAGCCTGCATATCATAAAAATACTCTCAGGACACTTCGAGCATTCGTGGACGAATTTTGCGTGGCTGGTCAGTACTCAGCGTTCGCGAGTCCGATGAGGCTGATGAAATGGCGGATATTCGTGTAGATACTTAAACAGGAGTTCTTATCAGTGATAAAACTTCCGTGCCTAACATCGGAAAGTATTTATTACGATGTATTTTTTTAAAAGTAAAAATCTATAAATTCTGTTGTTATATTTTATTTTAACATATTTTAAAGGAAATAACAAAGTCATCAATCAATTATCTGCCGTATTTTCTGCCATCGAAAGCAGCTTGCGGCTGCGAGTCGGTTAGTATCGAACCGGAACTCTCTCAAATATTGAGGGGACTTGTAACAAGCATACACTCGGAAATTGTGAAGAAAATCGGTTCCTACTAAAGTGTAGAATGTCACACGCATCTTCCTCGCAAATATGTCTACTAATACTAGCCTTAGATCCACTGATTTTTGGCTGAAAAAGTTTGTACCAACTTCTTTCGATGCCTTACGTACATGTTTGCACCTCTGCTTCATGGCCAGAGATTAGATCCCTAGCAGCAAATACAATAATTTTTCAGTTGGCCAACTGCTGGCAGAAGTGGCGAACGTTCGCTAGTAAGATGGTTTATTTTTGCTGGAATGGTTGTTAATCAGGCCATATCAGTAAATATGTTTGTAGTTAAGCTGAAATAATTTTAATGTTGGCAACTTGGTTTAAAAAGACTGACATATTTCAGTATACGGTCCACAAGCAGTTTAGAAAACTAACCTACAATCATCTGAGTATAATAAGAATGATTGTGGTACGCTTGTGGGTGACTTCATTATGCACCATGTATGCCACATGTGGCCGCGGGTGCATTCCGAATGTTTACTGTCTGTGGCCTGCTAATCACGATTAGATTTGCACAAGTGACAAGTGGGCCATTTGATATTTGGTATGTTTCTAACTCTCGTCACCTTGGGTTCCTACCCGCAAATTACAGACGTGTAGCGTCGCAGTAATGATGAAATATAATTGCCATATTCAAATGAACGACGCCTCTTCACAAGGACATGTTCCCAGAAACCATGCAGAATATCTGGAAATGTGAACATAAGGCATTGAGACAAGTCCGTGCAAAATTATTTCCACCAAAAATAAGTAGCTACACAGAAACTAAATTTCCTTGAAATTAGTGTGTGGGTTTTGGTAGATAAATGTATAGATACTGAGGAGTACATCTGAGGGTAGGACATCACAACCCTGATTTCGGAACCGGGTGAAATTAGACGTTAAGGAAACCTTGAGAGACGACATGGAATGAAGTACTGTAAAGGAGAAATACTGGAATTCGGATGGGAAGAAAGTAAGGAAACACCCCGAGAAAAACTGTCGTTCAACGACAAGCTCCACCACGAACCCAAACAATCTTTTCGGGAGGTGAGTTGTCTAGATACTGCAATTCCGTCATGGTCAATAATTTGTTAGCTGACACGTAAGGGATACCAGATTTTTGGGGGAAAAAATTTCATGACTGGTTGTAAACATTAACTTATGTCGACTAACCGTGATTGTTATATCTTTTGCACGTGTTGAGTGTCTTCCTGAGAACTACAGAACTTTTGTGGTTAATTATAGCTGGTTCGCGATAAAGTGACCACTTTTGAAAACCATATTGTCTAGAATAACAATCAATATTTAAGGTTTTTGTGGCCTCAGGCATTATTTTTCGAGTTTGGTACAATCAATACACTTTGTTACTAAGGTTGAATTGTTTGCATTAATAAGTAGCAGTAAATTATGAATCATTTGAATAAAAAAGTATCGAGGGTTTGAAAAACGCTCACTTGATCCTGAACTCCCTATAATCTAGTCTAATTCTGACTAGCCCAGTCAGTTTCCACTTTCAATCTGCCTGAAGACGGGAGCAGATATTAGCTCACGAAACGTCGCGACAATCTCGTCTGAGATAGACGCTCCCGTCTTCTTCTGTTTTTTCCGTTCTTCCGTCTAGTCTTGTTTTGTGACTTCACTGTTGTCATCAGGTTTTGTGTGTAACATAATCTTCGACTTAGTTATCGTCTTTGCTATCTAAATTTTGGTGTCCTAAGTTTTATTTTTTTTTTATTTTTATTTTTTTTTAATTTTCTTGGTTTTTCGCTTTATTTGTTTTTAAGTGTAGACTTTTGAGATTTTTTCGACATTAATATTTGTTGTTTCGGTGTTTTTCCTGCATTTTTTTGTTCACTGTTGGTTTTCTACGACATAGCACTGCAATAGTGTATCTAAACTATATATCACAAAATCACTCATCCCCCGTTGCCAGAATGTTTCAAAGACAATGCCATTGTCACTTAGTAAAACAAATGCAAATTTGTACTTCGTAAAACTCAGACTAATTTTTTCTTTGAAAACACAGGCCAGTTTTTACTTTGCGATACACATGCTAGTTTGTACAGTGTAAAACTTCGGCTAGTTTGTATTTTGTAAAATACGGGCCAATCCTTGCTTTATAAATCACATAGACTAGTTTGTACTTTGTAAAATACAAACCAATTCACATTCTTGCAAATTTGTACTATGTTAATACACTCAAGTTTACACTATGTGTAAGAGAGTACGTTATAGTACAGTTAAACATTTTCGTCTGCATTAACTTTACGTTATTAGCAATCGTGGTATTCGTGGTGGATTTTCCTTTTTTGTAATGCACGTATAGTATATGCTACACAAATTACCGACAATAAAACATTGCCAGACAAAGTTATGTGCTGTAGGCTACTCCAGGTGACATGTAAAAGTTAATTATTCATTAAATAAACGTTGGCAATAAGCGGTCGCCATATAGACCATAAACACCTCTTCATTATGGAGGTCGAGCTATCGTGACTAAAACCTTGCAGTAGCGTTAACTCATAAATGTTTCAAACAAGTAATATAACATTTTCTGTTTTGAAGACTCTGTGTTTCACAGTTCCAGTGTAAGCTGTCACGTTTTAGTCCTGTCAGTTGCAAGGTTCGTCGAGCGAACGTCGTATGTCGTTCACGAGCAAAAGAATCAGCTTCAGCTAAACACGGGGGAAAAGTACTGCCTGACGGTGACAGGTTGACACTGACAGCCGACCGTTTCGCAAATAGCTTCCAACACACAGTTTGAATACTCGTCAGACTAGGTACGTGTCGAGGGAAGGAAGGGGATAGCAGCGTTATTCAGGGATGCTTGAAATATCGGCGAGATGCTGGAGCGAGCAGTAAAGTGAGCACATTTCTAAGCGCTGCTAACTGTTTACGTTTCGAATATTTCCGTGACTAATGTACACTGTGAATGCTTTAAGTAGACCACAAAAGTTCACACTTCAGGGCTTTAATGAGCCTCCCTACATTCACTTCAAACGCATTGCAGTGTGTTACGTCTATTATTTTTCAGTACAAATTATATTTGTTTATCTACGAAAATAACACACACTTTAAACTGTGTCGCTATAGATTTAAAATTCGGTACGTTATTTGGAAGAATCACTTTTTGGAAACCTCAATATGGCCAAAAAATGGGGTTTCCAGACTGCCGTACATGGAAAAATAACTACCGGATACGAAAAACACAAGTATAAAAACAAGCGTTATACTTTGAACAATGCTGCTCGCAGATAAAATATTGTGGTCACCGCTTAAGTTCCATAGGAAAAAGGATAACAGTAAAGCACTGTATGCCAGCTGTGCAGCTTGCACAGAGAGGCGATAATGCATTACACACGTGGGTTAGTGGCAACCTTACCGCTCCTGCCTCACACACACACAAACACGCCCTATCAAAGGAGGCCCCTTAAAGTGTTTACTTGGTGTGAATGTCATATTCGCAGTGTCTAAAACACGACTACCTCCTGAAGTTTCTTCGGCGCTAATGGAAATTACAAGATTATGCGTGTCCAGGCACGTCCCCTGCAAAAGCCTGTCTGCCGAGCTGCCGAACTATCACGAGAAAACCGTTTTTAAGTCTTGCTATATATTTTATTCCCTTTTCAATGCCGTTTGACTGGAGACATTATGCATTGCAGTATGGTTGGTTCGTAGAGGCACAGAGACAGTAAGGACGATCCAAGCATGCATGGTGGATACATTATAGCCGCTACTCGCAAGGCACAGGACTGACGCGCAGTATTTCCCTTGTTGGCTCACCTCTGCTAAACTTTCAGCGTTTGCCTTATCATTTCATGTCGTAATAATAAACATAAAGGGATACTGCGTGGTATTAATGTCCTGTGGTGGAATTTTCCTAATCATAAATGACGGTGAAAATGATCGTTCTGGGTGTTTTCGCCTTAACGTGAGGCCTTTTTGTCAATCAAAGTGCAATAAGAAAATACCTAGTCCAACACGAAAAATATATGTTAATCTAAAGTAAAGTTAAATTTTTTAAAAATGTGGGTAGTTAATTACATAAGTATATTTGACTTAAAACTTTGCGTTTCGCTTGACGCCTGAGGCAGACGGCTCCCTTATTATTATTATTATTATTATTATTATTATTATTATTATTATTATTATTATTATTATTAGTATTATTATTATTATTATTATTATTGTTTTATACATACGTAGTTCCCATTTCATTGCTTTCAAAATTAAATTAATATTTTAATTTAATAAATGCTATATACTTACTACATTTGTTACATAGTATATTATTGCTATTATTTTATATATTTTGTATTATATACTATTATATTTTATTATATGTAAACATTATTTAAATTAAATTAAATTAAGCATCTGAACCCATCCTAAAATGGACAAATTACAGTCAAATGCCTGCTGAGTGGAATTTATAAAAAAAAAAAAACATTAAATATGTCGTCAACTTTGAACAGAAGATAGATACACATTGCCTGTTGAAGGTGTAGGAGTGCGGAAGCGCTAAGCGTCCTAGTAACATTCATAATATTTATCATCGTCGCCCTAGGCGCAAGTCACTGAGCTGAAATGTAGCCTTCCAGTCGACATGTCAACTCTATGAGACATTTAGTAATGACTTTTATCATTTTACAGTGTACAATTGAAGGTAAACGCGAGCTGAAATTACCGTCAGTTTTTTTAGAGATTCTGAACACGGATGTTGATTACCTAGAAGTTGTCACAAAACTCTCGTTTTAGCCATTTCTTTTCGCGTAAAAATTAGATTTAGCGATGAATGGCGAACATGAAATCGGTATAAATATGTGTTGTGTTTCTTAATCACTGTGCATAGACAGAAATCAGTCTCGCAAATTTATCAATTGAACAAAATTATTGTTCCTGTTGAAGTTTTTTTGTAAATAATATTTTATGTATCAACAACAATAGTGATTATTTATAATCTAGGTATCGTCAGACAGCATGTTTTTAATTACTCAAGTTCATTCTGCTGGGGTTTTCTTCTTAGTTATTGTATACGGACCTGAAGTTCATTAGTATCGCGAAAACTGCACCTTTGGTTTGTCATTCTCTGGGAGTATATTTCTTTCCATGTAAAACAATCACGCAAGACTATATTCACTAGTTGCGTCACCTTTTCTGAAGCCAGGATTTCTTTACGTTACCACAAGTACCGTTTCATCGCATCAAAAAAAGGTATCCAATTGCATAAGGCGTGGTCAGTCCTCAAAGAAAAGTAATTCAGTAAGAAACTGAACCATTTTTGGACGTACACTATTGGCAGCGAACGTTGTTAAAGTCACTGAAAATTCACAATAGAACTAAATAAAAATATATGAGGAAATTACCAATAATTAATTGTTATTATTTTGCCAAAAATGTATTACATACAATTTTTGAAAGAGTGCGTAAGCTTTAAAGGCAATGTAATTTAAAACTAGCTTTATTTTATTACTATTAATTTTCTAAAAGTTCTGCTAGTATATTTTTCTGTGGTCCTTTTATGTAATGTAAGTGGGTTTTACGTCTCGTCGACAGCGAGGTGATTACAGACAGTGACACACAACTTGATGCAGGGACAGGAACTGGGAGAAGAGTTGGCCATGGTGTTTGTTAAGGACTCGTCTCAGCATTCTCCAGGAGTGATGGGGATCGAACCGGATCATCCCGAATGCAAGTCCAACATGTTACTGTTGAGCCACCTCACTCGGTGTTGTACTGGTGGGTGGAACTTCCCCAAACTTTACCAACCAACCCAGGAGGTCCAGGAAGGGTAAACCAATAGGGTAAACCGATCAAGACAGCTCCTAGGCCAGCCAAGCAAAGAAAGGGGAAAACAGTACTAACGTGGACACAAGTTGTTGATCGGTGCTCCTTATTATAGGTCAGAGAAAGGGCCGAGCCTCCTTTCCCCAACACTTCACATTAAAGATAATTAATTTAATATACCAAACAAAAATTAATTTAATTTTAAATTTGGAGCATGAGAGCCTCTGTATATTAACCTTTATGAAATGAGTTAGGTCTAGTAAATAAAATTGTAATAATTCAGAAAAAAGATTCTTTTTTTTTTTTTTAATACCTTGATCAGTAGATTAGATAACAATAAATTCTTTGCACGATGAGTATTTGGTGTATATAAATTAACCAATACGGCACATTAACAAATCAAGAAAAGCACGTATGGCATAAGAATATCATAATTAAGTCACACAAGGGGATCCCCAACACAAAAATTAATTAATTAACTTACATTTTAATATTACCTATTTTAACAAATTTTAAATTTTCGTTGTTCAATTAATTTTTGCAGAGGTTGTGATCGAATATTAAATAAAGTCTCAAATAGAATAATTAGAGCTGTGTGCACATCAAGTAGTTAGGACGAGAGAAGGAAAATAAAAATATTGGCTGGACTTTCCTGGCTGTCCTTCATGGGGACACTCTTGCCACCGCCGAAAGATGTTACTTCTCCATCTCGCCCATGGCTACCGATGACGGTACAGCAAAAGGACGAGTATAAATAAAATTACTTCTACATCGGAAGATGTAGACAAGCCAAATCCCTCAAATTTTGGATAGTCTTCCTTCTACATAGCAAAGAGTATCGAACAATGTTTCCTTAACAAAATATTTTAAAACACACACGTGTTTTAAAAGTCAAAACATGGTATTTTAATTTAAATTTTACTAATAAAAAATTTGTTAGATTCACTTGAAAACAAATATGATCAGATCATGATTAGAGTTGGTCAGAAGTATTACACAAGAACTGTTTCATAAGTATACCACACTGCCTTAACTGCACATAAATAATTACCTGAAATTTTCTTTATAAAATAACTAGCAGTCCCCCGCGGCTTTGCTCGCGAGTATTATTCGCAACTGCTGGTAATATTTACTTTAATTGAAGAACCTATTTGTACTCAAGATTGGTACTTCAGTCATCAAATGTTAGAATGTCCAAGCGGCTAGTTCTGCAGCAGGATAAGTAGCTATGGCTGTCCACGCGAAAAGCAGTCTTAAATTTGTCCGTGACATTAACGGCGACTTCGCCTGGACCTTATTTATAACCCTGCCAATTTGACGCCGTGGGGTAGTTACAGACACCTAAGGTAAGAGGTGAATCGAATGAAAAACATCTTATTTACCCTGTGTACATCCATTGGTGACGGTGCCCTCAATTACATATTTTCAACATATTCACTGGAACTTCATTGCTATTACAAAGTTTCAGTGGGTAAAGGTTTCACGGAAACGTATTTGGTACAGCAAACTTAATATTAGTGAGATGATATAAGGTCGTTTTACTGCCAAAAGTGACCCAGTCAAAATGAGATAAAATGATAAAAATGCTAGGAATATGTATATATTGTTCACGAACAATTGGCCAAGTTTTAAGTATATTCGTCATTTCGTACAGTTGCGTCACAGTATAGAAACGTACCACATTTTGTTAATATCTACAATTTAATAGTGTTTTTAAACAAAATAACATTAATGACTTAATCACTTATGGCAGTATACCGACGATGTTGTATAGGAACCTAAGTGTAAAGCGAACTGCAATTTTACCCCTTTTAAACGACTACATGTAATTTGCACTAATTCGATCTGCCTTGAAGTTATTGTGTGTCAAAATTGAACGTTCGCACGTAGCTTTGAACGGAATTCGAGCCCAGAACCTGACGGAATTTAGACCTGAGTAACAAATAACTGCGTCACGCAACGTCGAAATAATTCATGAAAATAAAATTTTATTTAAAAAAATAAAACATCTGTGTCCTGGGCTCATAGAGGTTGTACAACACCACGTCTCGATAGGTTATTGTAGAGTGAAACTCCTGTATAGGTTGTTGTTTCTCGCTGCTCGTTCCTGCTTTTCGGATCGTCTGCCTTGAATATTGACCAATTTAGTTTTATTCTTAATAATCACGTTTCTTACAAAGAAAAAAAATACATACATATTTGTTTTAATATTCGCGTAAGCATCACTCTGACGCGAACAACACCTCAATATCGCTACTGGTTAGATAGATACCGTGGGTTGATGGAAAACAAACCCTTTTGGGTGTCGAATTTCGAAATATTTTAAATTTACGTCTTAGACATTTGTATAAGTATCCAACTGAAGTGTAAATCACATCGCTAGCCCGTTCAGTCGAATCAAAATAAATCATTCACTAAAAAAACACATATCACCCCTGCACAGTATTGAGAAATCGAATTTCGAAAAAATCTGAAAACCGTTTTGCGATAATTTCTGTAATCATCATCCTGAAGCAAAAATTAATTGTATATCTCGACG
>PNEQ01005915.1:0-30062 GCA_003012365.1 Medauroidea extradentata
TATATATATATATATATATATATATATATATATATATATATATATATATATATATATATATATATATATATATATATATATATATATATATATATATATATATATATATATATATATATATATATATAAAAGAAAGTCGTGTTAGTTACACTATTATATAAATAAAAGAAAGTCGTGTTAGTTACACAATTTATAACTCAAGAACGGCTGAACTGATTTGGCTGAAAATTGGTGGGGAGGTAGCTTAGAACCAGGAGAAGGACATAGGATACTTTTTATCCCATTCGACCGCGTTCCCATGTGACGTCAAAGAGAATACAAGTCACTATAAAACGTGGTATAACAAAAACACATATGACATGGAATAACAAAATGCAAATGACAGCTAAACATAATTTTGTCAATGGTTAAGTATGTTTGAAAATATGATAACTGTAAATTTTGTCAGAAATCAATAATCCGTAATAATCAGTCATTTGTATTCTCTTTGAAACATCATTGACAATGCCACGACTTATTGCCTCTAAGGCGGAACAGAGTTCGCAGGGCCAGCTAGTACATTATATAACCATAAACTTCATAACAATGTTGTGCATTACTAACGAACTAAATATAGTTCACAGGTTATTTAATGTTTCTTCTCGCTATGTCTTAGTACCTTACAATATGCTTTAAATTCATCAACACCTAACGTAAAATTTAAATATTTTTTAACACGTTTTTTCTTACTAGATCTGTTGTTTACAACCAACATTAGTGTAAAGCTAAATTTGCAGCAACATAACCAACATGAGACAAGATTTTTACTTTTTCAGCAAAGTTACTTTATAAATCACATGACTTGGTCAACATGACTAAGGATTAGAAAAGGTTTTGAAGTTGAACAAGGATACTGAACCATTTAACATTGTGACGAATCACATTTACAACTACTGGAGAATTTACATTTCTTGAGGGTTTAAATTTTTTTACCATGCAGTCAGTTAAATTGAACTTCTTTTTATGAAGTAAGGAAAAGAACAGTCTGTTTTAAGAAAGGTGGAAGATTGGTCAGACAAGCAAACTTCTGGGCTGGCAACTCTTATCTGCACATTTCGAAATCTCTGACTGTAGAGAAAATTTGGAGGTGTAACGCTTTAAGGACATGGGCCCGAGTTCCTAAGTTTTTAACAATAATTATTTATTAAAACATAAACAGGAGCAGATATCGTAAAATTTCTCTGCAACTTTGTTTTAACTAATAATAGCTACGTAATCTGATTTTGTCAAGACAAATTACAGCATAATGGTAGCGAATTAGTTAACTAACAAAATTTCCATTTAATAGATAAATCAGCCTTCTGTCTCAAAGAATTACATTACATAGTAAAACAGATTTGCAACAAAGTGAGACAGTAATTTTTCATTATCGGCTCTAGTCTGGGTTTAAAAATATTACTCGAAAGCCTGAAAACTCAGGTCCACTACCTTAATGTGTTTGTGGTCGAAATCATGCAAGATGCAATGTGCACTATCCTTTAGCTTTCCTAGTCACCGATTACGGTGAGCACTATCCGTCACCCTCTCCTTTCCCTCTCCAGAGTTGTCTGAAAATGCAACAATATTTTGATATACTGTTTTCATAGCTTTAAAGTAGTCTCCCTACCTGCACTTACAACATGTGCAAAAAAAAAATTGTCGGGGGAGCATGCGACGCTTGCTTCTTCATGTCACTTGGTAGCAGTATTTTTAACCGTTTTGATTTTTGCGGTTGTGATGGACTGAGTGTTTTTAGGGTTTTTTGGTCGTATGTTTTTCCCAATCATAGGCCGGTTCTGTGGTGAGACATTGAACGTTAAGTTGCTTCTGGTTCTCGCTAGGGATGGCAAGCAGAGTCGGACACTTTCTTGTGGAGGAGGGGAGGGCAGCTTTTCAAACTTCCACTGGCTCTCGTCACAAGGTAAATTACCACACATTATAAGAACACAAGAACACAAGTTTATTTATTATGTACACCCATTATGGGCCAAAAGCGAAATCTAACAAATAAGGGATATTAACATTAAAATTGAACTTACGAGATTCCCTAACACAGTAAAATATATTTGGGGTTAAATATACATGACTCACATGGAATATTTAACAGGTATTTTCCCCTAAACTATTTGCGGGTTTTACAATTGATTTTCTATACCATCAGCAGGGTGCTCGAGGAACATGGCAATAAAAAAGGAATAACACTACATAAAGTATTACCGTAAAGAACACACTAACTTGTCAGAATATTCTAAATTATAAACTCAGGAATGGTATTCAGTGGTCATTTGCAAAACCATTACGTTAACCACCCTGTAACATCAGTCGAAACACGTAACACATTACGATCAACTATATATATAAATATAAATAAATATATATATATATATATGTACACCATACATAGCTGCCATAAATATTTCCCATTATTACATAAGATTACTCACATGTTAACCAAGAAATATAACAAACAGAAGTACAAGTACTGTACTTACAGATAATCTTGTAAATAGGAACACATACACAAAGGAACAAAACACATTTTCCCACGGAAAAATGCTATGTCTTGCCGCTCGAGGAAGCCAGTTTGATACTGGTGAAAAGTCACTACCGTTGTGTGTGTGTACCTATTTACAAGTATCATCTGCAAGTACTCGTACCTCTGTCTGTTATATTACTTCGTTAGCCTAGCGGCCTATTTCCTTCCATTCTCACATGTTAATTATACAGACTTTGAGCATTCTGCAGTGAACTCGACCCACACACCAACTCTGCAACCACTGCAGTCAGACTAAGACAAGTATGCTTAATGCTAACACATACACAGTATATACCAAACTGCACGCCTAGCGGGAACTGGATGCAACTCTCCACTCGACATCACACCACAGTACCGGCCTCGTCTCAAGAAAACCACACAGCCAAAATAAAATGTCAACACACCATCCAACACAACTACCAAAATTAAAACAGTTATAAATACTTAATCTTCTATGTGGCATGAAGAAACAAGAGCCACAGCAGTGAGCTGCATTTCTTCCTTTTTTTGATTAAACTACTTACTGAGTAGTAAATTTTTATATCTATAAAAATAAACCTACTTCAAATTGTCACTAAAAATTGAAAAATTTTGCATGCTTATTAGAAATGTGATTTTTCAGTCCCTAAAAATGACTAAAAACTGTATTTTTGGACTGGAGTACTACTTGAGAAAATACAAACCAGATCCAAAAGATGTACAAATAAACAAGTGTTGGATTCTACTTTACACTTCCCAAAATAAATTGATTTGGTCACCGTGAAAAATCCCATTAAAAAAAGAACAGTAAAGCATTGCATGTCAGTTGAGTGACTTGCATGTAGAGATGAAATTGCATTAAACACACCAGTCAACTGCACCCTCAGCTCTTCATAAATTTTGTGCTTCATACACAAATGCTGTCTATCTAGAGGACAACCTTATGAGGGAACTTTTTGGGCAGCAGCTTTGAGCAGATGTTAGCTTATAAGCAGCAGAGAGTCGGGGCTATGGTAAGTGAGCTTTACATCTCATCGACATTTATGTCAAAAGAGATGGCAACATACAACTTTACACAAAGGCAGAGTAATGGACCGAAACTTTTGTTAAGGAACCATTGCAGCATTTGCCTGGATGGATTGGAAACCATCGAAAACTGTAGCCAGGAATTGAACCCGGGTCCTCCTGAAGGTTAGTCCCACATTATATCAGTGCACCTCCTCGCACAAGAGTCAAGGTGAAGTGTCCCTTCCTGTGTTAAGAACCGTACACGTATATTAACAGGTACAGTGAGTAACAAAAACTGATTTTAATTATTTGAATGTAATAAGAAAAAGTACCACAGTGATTCACAGTCAACAGAGAAATTATAAACTTGACTCCATAAGTGTGCGATCAAGAATGTTGTTAGAAATGCCTTGTAAATCTGACTCACAATGCAACAAAATGAGCTGCCAACTATATCAGTGTGAGCACAGAAACAGTCATAAGAATTATAAGGAAACATACTGAAACACCTACGTTACTACAGATAACTCTAGGGAGAAAAGGTACTACAGTACTACATTTAATAAAGACATAACACATTTTCACGATGTAGTGAGAACTTCTGAACAATACTGAACAATGAATAAAAAGTAAAATATGTTGTTATTGCTTCAAATGTACAGCTGTGGGATTGGTCAAATATTTATTACAGTAGAACCCTGTTATAATGTTTCTCAAGGGACCGAAAAAATGTTTACATTATAAATGGGAAAACATTATAACAGGGTAATTTCCTATTACAAAACAGTTTTAGGGACCAAATGAATGCAGCATTATAACCAGGAAAACGCTATAAGTGGGAACACTATAAGAGGGTTCTACTTTACACAACATAATTTAGAGGACGTAGTGGTACGAAACAAATATTTCTATACCTATACAAAGTAAAAAGGACCACCAATTCAAAAGTGCTCACTGTATTGAAAATAGTATTATGTGCAATTTATACGTATGTACTATACATAACTGTTGATGTAAACATTTGATTAAGCAGATTTTATATTTGGCATATGGAATACGTGTCCAAGTAGTTAATCGATAGTACTACAATAGCTAAAAGTATTTGTGTCAGCAAAGAAAAAATGCAATTACTGAGATTAACACATTCGACAGACGTAATTAGAATTTAACTACACAAGTATGATTTCAAAACAACTGAACTAATGTGGATTTAAACACAGTGGTGCATCCATGAAAGTAATATTATGGGTGAGTTTTTGTGAAAGTACTTCAGTCCCACACATTATTAACTCCATTGCCAAAGATAATTTGGTACACTACTGCAATCATGTTGAAAACTGGAACCTAAATATAAGAGCAGGACATGGCAATTGGACTAGTTCATCATACATACACTGTGGTAGTAATGAACAGTTTTCTTTAAATTGTGACAGCGAGACTGATAACACCAACCTATCCTACGGTGTGACAGTACCACCAAGTGTTCTGCTCAACTGTTGTAATGACCAAGTGAGTAGCTATTGTACTACTCAATACTACTATACATTTACTTGAAATATTTATGTCAATATTCTTTGCATATTTGCAAGCCACAATATTTTCACAAAGTTTCTTGTATGCAAGATTAGAATAAAAAACCAATACTGCTTTCACGTGTTGCTGTGTGTTCAAAGTGTGGTTTCTCAGTATGTAAAATAATACATACCATTAACAATTAAATATTTCTTACAATCAATTTATTTCTGATGGTTATATATTGTGCATTCCTCACTCTATCACGTTACATGTTTTTTCACGTTAACTACATATCACAGCACTATACCTCAGCTGCATGTTTTTACGATGCTTGATATATAATCGGCCACACTGAGCAAGCTGTTTATTGCTCAGCCCAATACCTCCTTGAAAAATTCCATACCAAGCGAATTGGTGATGGAACTAAGGGACGCAACTCATAACATTCCTCATCTGTACAGTTTGGGCTGGGTTGATGACTATGCAAGTTGCTGTAATAATGGTTTTACTGTGTTGTTTAATAAATTTAGTTTAGAAATATTACATTTTGTTACTAACATTTTTAACTTATTTCTTTTTTCAGTTGTGCATTGGTTTATCCTTGGAAACTACTGAAAACTGAGGCAGACATCTTAATCAAGACCACACCTATCCATTATCTAGACCAATTACGTTATTTGTATTCATTTGAAGTATGTTAATTGAGTGTGAAATTGTTTTGTTTTTGTCAATCATAATAATATTGGTTGATGTTTTAAATTTTTTTTTTTAAAGACTGTGTGTTATAATAACTACAGTATAACCCCGATTTTACACGTACTCAATTTTACAAGGCAGCAAGTTTACGATGTCATTCTCTGGTACTTACAGGTCTCGTAAAAATCGGGATTTTACTGTAATTTTAAGTGAAAAACAATTCCATGTAAGAATAGCCTATCTTATAAGTTGCCACCATTGTAATCTGCTGTTTGCCATTAAAATAATGACTATACATATTACAGTAGAATAGTAATGTATATGTTGCATATAAGAAATGTTTGGTTAGAAAAATCGTACAAAGTTGGTTCTAATTGCACTGTTATCAAGACTGTTTGTTTAATATGATTTAATTAGACAGATTTATTTAGAATTAGTTACATTTAATTTAGTTTTGCATAATAGCTGTACGCAATAAACAAAGAAAAGGAGCAATGAAGGGTCACACCAAGTTAACACTTCTCGAAGTAGGAAAGAAGGTCGGGCTAAACACAAGAGCACGGGAGAGCCATAGCCAAGTCTTGACGTAGGTCACGAAAGAAGGTGGCACTTCTCTGAACACATGCAATGCAATTTCATATTAATTTCAGAAGTAGAATTTGTAATCAGTTGTATTTTAGCAGATCAGTCTAGTTGAAATAAACTGTTAAGATGTGAAACTTTGAAGAAAATACATTTAATACTTATCAAGGAAACTTAAGGTTTGCCAGCCATCCAGAGGAGTAACATCGCAAGGGTGTCTGGAAGAGCACTAGGATAAGGTGGGGAGGCACTCTCTTGAAGCCAGGGTTTATAATAATCATGATTTTTTTAGTCAAATTAATCAGATTTTTTTGATTAAAATCAGATTTTTCTGATTTAAATAGTTTTATTTTACACAATACTTACTCACGTATTCAAAGCACTGTAGTTTTCTATAGGTGTTTAAAAATCAAGCAATTACTACATATCAAGTTGTTATTCCTTTTATATAAATAGGTATGGTTTTAATCTGCCAGAACGAGTTTAACTTCATGCTAGGTGGCGCCAGATCGTGCCTGGCTGTACCTAGTCTTGAAAAATATATTTTTACAGAACATTTATTTATTCTGTGTAGTTTTGAGAAGCATACCCCCATTTTGGAAATTTAACGAAATGTCCAACAGTGTGCAATCTACGTTAAGGAATCATTTGAACATAGAAACAGCTGTGAAACATGTGTTTTTGTTTAAAGTGTTAAATATGTAAGTAATAGTTTTTTTTTTTTTAATGTTGTGTTTTATAGGGTTAAATAAATACTTTTTTTAAACATAATTTGTTCAGGTTAAGCAATCAGGGCATATTTTTTTCGTATCAAACTGGACACAAATGTTATGGAAGATACATTTGATACCTGTTATTCTGTTTATTTTAAATTTTTTTGTAATGTTATTGGAACTGAACTGAAAAATATTCAACAAAGTGTCCTGTCATGTCAGTAAATCATAATTATCATGTAATAATTACTCATTGTCATTATTAGTTGGTCAGTTTATGGCTGTGTACAGCCAGAATCAATAACATACTTTTACTGTCACAGTAAAACCACCAATTGCTTATCGCAAAAAAAAAAAAAAAAAAAAAAAAAAATTAACAGAACTATGGAGCACGTAAGTGTTGTTTGCATTGTGGAGGAAAATGTTACAGAATGAATATGATTATTTCTTTACAATAACCACGTTTAAAATTAACGTTAAAATTACACAAATTGAGGTCAAATAAAAAACCAGATTCTAATTTAAGAAATAATTTTTGCTTCTGATTTTTATATACACTCCTTGTAGAGTAAGTTATTTAGAAAAAAATTACACTCATAGAAGAGGCTACAAATGAACATAGACAAATTATTATTTTTTTTTTGCATTCTGTTGGCATAGTCAAAAAATTGCAGATTTTGATTTCCATACATGAAATTAATTACTGTCCGAAAAATGAAATAGTTATAAACATAAAATAAAGCATTTGATTTAAATCATTGATTTAATTTTAATAAATAACTTTATTTAAACCAAGATTTAAATCATGATCTAAATCAATATACCCTGCTTGAAGTGGTAACCAAGGTGTGGACACGCGAAGAGGAGGATTCACATGCAGATTATAAGCGAGATTGTACTTAGATTCTATGGTCACTGTCACCAAGGCATGGATATGCAAGAAAGCTGACTTGACTGTTTGCTTAGTCAAATTAGTAGTGTATACTTGGGAAGGTGTCACAAAGTTATGTGCATGTGTATAGTCACTGCACTGGTTTATAAGAAACACTGTGGATAAGTATTTTGATACTAGTCTCCAGATGGAAAACAACAATCAGCAACTCCAGGTAAATAGCAAAATGCGTGCAGGGTGGTGTTAGGAAACTGAAGCCAGTTGAACACAATCTAGGACAGGTAAACTGAGATCGCTGTTCCCTGCCTAAGTAACGCAAAATTCAATGATGATGCTTTTAATTGAATGAGTTAATTTGCCAAACTAAGGTCAATATTGAGACAATTTATTTATTACTGAATACATACTCTAACTCAAGAAATATGAGCGTAAAACAGTACAATATTATTTTGTGAAAGTCATCTTGAAAAAAAAAAACACTCTTAGATCTGCATGTTAGAAAACAAAATATGCACATTGTTGAAAAGGCAGTAGCCAAAATTATATTCTTTGCAGTGTACATCCCTCAATCCCCTACCCACATTTGGCCCTCAGGGGACAATACCACAGTTTCGCTGTATTGGTAAGGGGAAGAAAATTTACAGCCCTTGCAGCATGCTGTTCCATGTGTCTGGTTTTAGTAAAAGTTTAAAGAAAGTATGTAGAACATCTCTATATATAAAAATGAAAGCTGACTGATTGACTGACTGACTGACATATCAAACTACAGCCCAAACCGCTGAACCTAGAATCGTGAAATTTTTTGTGGGGGTTCCCTTCAGGTCGTAGGCGAGCACTAAGAAGGATTTTTCGAAATTCGACCTCTAAAGGGGTGAAAAAAGGTGAAATGTATTTCCAAAGAAACTTCGATAGAGCTCGAACCCGACGGCCTATCATCGTGATTTTTACTTTAATAGGAAACTCGTAAAAATGCATATTGGCCAATTTAAGAATTTTTCGAAATTCAACATTTAAGGGGGTGAAAAGACCTTAAACGTGTTTACAATCAACTATCGATATCCATCGAACCCTTCGGGATAGAGAGTTGATATTCACTTCAAAATATTGCTTACGTAAATACCCAAAAAGCAGTTTTAGGTTTTTTTGAAATTCCACCTCCAGGCAGTAAAAAGGGGCAAAATGTGTTTTTTATGAATCGTCTATATCTTTGAAACACAATTGGCTATCGTCGTGATTTTTACTTTAATTGGTTATGTATACAAATGTCTATAACAGGACTCCAAGACGTTTCTAAATTCTTTAATTAAGGGGGTGAAAATACGTGAAATGTGTTTTCGATTATCCCTCCATATCTATAGAACCAATCAAGATATTGAAGTGCTATTTGCTTTAAATTGATGCTTTTGTAAGTATCCCAAGTACCATTAAAATATATTATCCGAATTTGGCCCTAAACCGGTTAAAAACGGGGTAAAATGTGTTTTCGATTCTCTATCGATATATATTGATCCAAATGATTTTTATATAGCGACGTCATTTTTGTTTAAGATTGATGCTTACTCAAATACCTGAAAAATAATTTCACGAATTTTCGAAATTCGCCACCTAAGGAGGTGAAAAGTGGTGAAAAGTGTTTACAATTAATTGTCTATATATCTTGAACCCAGCAGGCTAATGTTGTGTTTTTCACATCCGCGAGACATCAATAAAGTATTCTAAAACGTGATTAAAGGGTTTTTCGAAATTTATTCTCTTAGGTGATGAAAAGACCATAAATGTGTTTTAGATAAATCCTCGATATCTATCGAACCCGTCGAGATATACAATTAATTTTTGCTTCAGGATGATGATTACAGAAATGATCGCAAACTGTTTTAAGATTTTTCGAAACTCGATTTCTCAGTACTGTGTAGGGGTGATATGTGTTTTTTTAGTGAATGATCGATTTTGATTCGACTGAATGGCCTAGCGATGTTATATACACTTCAATTGGATAGTTACAAATGTCTAAGATGTGAATCTAAAAAATTTCGAAATTCGTCACCCAGAAGGGTGAAAAAACACAAAATTTGCTTTCCATCAACCCACAATATCTATCTAACCAGTAGCGATATTGAGGTGTAGTTCACGTTAGAGTGATGCTTATGTAAGTATTTAAAAATGCATACGTATGCACGTTTTTTTTTACATTATAAGATAACGTGATTATTAAGAATAAAACTAAGTTGGTCAACATAAGGCAGACGATCATAAAAATAATTCAGGGCACCGTCACCAATGGTTGTAAACAGGGTAAATCAGATGTTTTTCATTCGATTAACCTCTTACTTTAGGTGTCTATAACTACCCCACAACGTCAAATAGGCAGGGCTACAAATAAGACCCAGGCGAAGTCGCTGTTAGTGGCAGGGACAATCTTAAAACTGCTTTTCGCGTGGACAGCTATAGCTACTTATCCTGCTGCAGAATTAGTTCAACATTCTAACATTTGATGACTGAAGTACCAATCTTGTATATAAAGATGTTTTTTAATTACAGTAAACATTACCAGTTACGAATAATACTCGTGAGCAAAACCGCGGGGGACTGCTAGTAAATGTATAAAATTAAAACATAATTACTTATCCTATAAAACTCATAACAAAGGCGAAAATCTAAAATTATTTAACAATTGTTGCTCACCAGCTACTCTTAATCCTAACACTGTAAAAATGGCTAATGCAATATATATAGAAGTTTACAAAAGAAAAGAAACAATCAACATGGTTTGCTACCATCAATTTCTCCCCTTTTATTTCTGGACAAATTTGTGATGACTCAAATCTGTACAGTTTGGAAACATTAAAATTTTATTTAATACATAGAAATGGAATGTGTTTCTGCCAGTGTTCCTGAAAGGATAAATGCTAAAGAAATATTTTGCTTAACAATTTACACACTGAAGCATTACCAATACAGTAGACCTACTTACTGTACTACTTTCAATACATAAAAACTAAGAATAAAAATACATATTTAAAAAAAATATGTTCCTGAAAATTTTACTGGACCAAAAATTAACTGTTTTATCAGTGAGAGAGTGTGAGAGTGAGATTTTGGTCAGCGCTTAACATTGAGGTCTTTAGTGCTGGTGAGGGGTGACATGATGTGAGAATGGAGCAGTGCCGGAATTAAAAGGCGGGGGAAACAGGAGACCCCAGAGAAAACCCGCCGACCAGCGGCATCGTCCGGCACAATTCCCACATGCGAAAATCTGGGGACCGACCCCGCCGGGAATCAAACCCGGATCGCCCTGGTGGGAGGTGAGAGGTCTGACCCCTCGACCACCGCAGCCCCCTGTGTTATTGGTAATATTTAATATTTGAGGTACATCATTAACTTTGAAAATAAGCAAAGATGTTCAACCAGATATGATTTTTTAAAAGTTGCTTAAACAACACACACTACCATGAATAAAACAAAGATTTATAAATTATAAACCATGCCAAACAAATATACACTACATTGAAAGAGGTTGTAAAAGTTAATAAATATTTAATCAAGAATGAAACCTTTGGAACATCGTCAGAGGTGTAGTGGTCGGTTGCTTTGGATTCTGCTCCTGACAGCAACAAAGGTGTTGAACTTCTTGCAGGCCATACATCGGGTGAAGAATGCCTCTTCTCATTTTTCTCCAAAATTTCTGTTAATCCTTTGTCTTTCGAAATAAGAGCCATAAGCTGCATGTATGAACTAAGATACCCTACACTGAAAGCATAGGAATGGATAACCATGATGAGGTGAAATACATGTACAGTTATTTAACGATTTAACATATACCCAAAATAATTTATAACAAATAAGCAATATGGGCAAGGACAAGGGCAACTATTTCAGAGGTTGAAATCAAAATCGTTCCATTATACAACAAACTACTACAAACACTCCTGCATTCTTCCAGGCCTGAACTTCATCTTGTTCGAGCTGGGCATGGGGATTAGTGTGTCAGCATCAACACTTGGCTTGCCACAATACAGTTCTATCCCAGATAAAATACTGATACCTATACACATTCCTGAAAAATGAAACACAAATGTATAATTGTGTAACACTAAGTCAAGCCAATAATATACATAAATAATTTAGAAAATGTAAAAAATCAAATAATTCAATGTGGTGAAATTTACAGTTTGTTTAAAATACTTTTACACATAGAGACATTAACTAATGTACTCTCCTGATTTTCAGGGCTTAAGATTATTAAGTTTTCAGATTATACATATAGCATTCTGTTCAGCATTTCCTTAAATTCTAATTAATTTTGTGAAGTGTTATGTCAACAGCACTGCGCTGTGCCCACCCTGCTATATCTTCTTTTATGCTCTCAAGACAAATTATGGTCACTGGCAGCTAGGACCGTCTGATAATTTTTATTTCAATATTTAAGTCAAACTTTTACTCAAAATTTTTACTGTATAAATAATATTGAAAAAATATTTATCAGTACACCAATATCAAAATGCTGATACATCAATAACATCAATTTTTTGATACTAGTTCTTGATATCAGGTTCCTTGAAATTGATTTATTGATATCAATTATTGATTCCTAATAATATTTATTTTAATATCAATTTTACAATGTCTATTTTTCTGTAAGATTGATAAATACATACCTTTATGGCCTAGGTTCTTAATAATACTATTTTTTAAAAATTATTTTAAATTATAAAACGAATCAGATACAGTATTGTAAAACAGTCAAACAGGCATGTTAAAAATTGTTTTCATCATCTAAGCAAATCATTTTTTATTTCGACAAAGTACTGACTCCAAGAAATTTTATTACTAGGGAGTTGACCTTGACGTAGCTTCAGCGACTCCACCAAAAAAAAAAAAAAAAAAAGGGTGGCCCAGTACGAATACCTTCTCAAACACCGAAACTTTTGTCTGAAACATTTGTGGATATGATCACTAGTTTGAGTGCTATTGCTCTGTATGTGCCTCATCCTGTATAAAAAGTGCATGCATCACAGAAAGTGATCGAGTGGGCAATGTAATTACAGATGATTGAAACAGCCCATCACTCTCCCAGTCACTTCCAGATGTATATGTTGTCCATGTCTAGTGCGAATAGGGGTTGAGACGAGATAGCGTGGCTGCTAGATAAGAATCTCTCCCACCACTGTTTGCAAACAAAAAAAATGGCAGCCATATAATGAGATTAACCAAAGTACCTATAGCACTACAATGTTAATGAAAGCAAAGCAAGGTTCTAATATAAGAAAATTAAAATTACCTGTAGGTAGTGTAGTAGGCCTACTATTGTTTCAGCTGATGTTTTATACCCAGAATCTTAACACAGCAATTTTTGTAGCGAAAACCAGAACTGTGCAGTGTTTGGATTAACAAATCATAATTTCTTACGCAGCATTTACTATGGGCAGTTCGGAATAAAGTGAGCACTAGAAAAAACCCTGCTAAAGATCTATTTCCAGCCAATTCGTATCTTTCCGCGTGTAGCAGCTAACGACGGGAAAAGTTTAACCTCCTGGGACTCATCACTTTATGTTTGCACGTGTAAGATAAATTGTTCAGTCGATAGGTACCTATATAATTTGATAAAAAGAAGTTTATTAATTATATAAAATACAACTATATCGCTGTCGTTTGATTTTGTTTCAGCATTGTTGTATTTAAATACGAATAAACACGGAACTATGTTATGTTATTTCGTTGCCAACCATACAAGCAGTAAAGTGACTATCGGTAATGTTGAATTATATGTAGTAACAGCTAGTGATATTTTTCAAAGGTTAAATAGTTAGTGTTCACTTTATTCCGAACGGCCTACACTTTATTGACTACAAGGGCAGAACCAGCTGGGGAAGGCTCTAGGGACATTGCCCGTCCCGGGAAAGATAAAAAAAATTAAACCAAATAAACGCCAAGTAAAATACTGAAAAAATTCACTTTATTAACAGAAAAACAACACTTACAACATGATCATAGTTCCACGATTTTCTGTTGCAATAATATTTAGAATAGTAATCTATAATATGGAAAATAAAGTAATTGTTCAAGTAATATTAAATAAAACTATATGGTTTCTAGATTCACAAATGTTTTGTGCTATTTAGTTTGTTATTCTTAAAAATTTTTTGTGTTTCAAGGTTCAAAACTATGATAGAGAAATGTGGAAGAAGAAGATCAAGATTGTAACTAATTATTTTATATCAGCACAAAAATTTTCACTTACAGAACATAATTTATCATTATAATAATACTATTTCTTAAAGTAGTATATTCAATTTTTTGGTTCATAAACTCCTCAAATAGCACCATTTTGCACCATAAAATCTTAATTTTTCCAAAGGTGGGCCCTATGTTCTTGTTTTTTACTTGGGAATGGATATTTCTACTTTTCAAGGCATGCTCCCCCCCCCCCCCCAGGACACAAAGTTGAATCCGCACCTGATTGACTAAGGAGCTGTATCTGCTTGTTTTTTAATCCACCCCCTTCGCTAAACCATCCTAGTATACAGAATGTAGTTTTAAGCAGTCAGCCAGCCGAAATTTATATTTACAAAGCTCAGTTGTTGAACAGTCACATTTTAAAAAACCCTCAAATATAAAACCAAGTGGTAGAATGTCCTGCTACCTAGTATTTTAACCTCCAAGAGGCCTAGAAGATGTCATTTCTGCTATAAGACAAAACACGATATGAGTCGAGCATGCCGTCTGGATTTTTAAGACAAACTAACAAAGAGAATACATTCAATCAAGGTGTGCTGCTTCATATTACTTTAACTTATTGTGAGAACATATGCACTGTACCATTATTTATTTACAGCATTCAAATAAAGATGCCCATATTGACAGTGCCCTACTCAACTACACAAATGTACATAGAGTTTTGTTAGGTATTACCTTCATCTCCCATGATGAGGCTTTGCATGACCATTCACAACATCGTGTTGCAACCAGGTGCAGATACAAACTATATTAACTTTTACTTGGCATTATTCACTCTGTCACTTGGAAAATGTTATTCAAGCTGTGATGCATTAGTGATGTAACATAGCATTTTGTGAGCAAAATTACAGTCTCGGCTAACTAATTACGTAAAAATAAAAACTTTCTTAAATTACTGAGCACTGGCTAGACCAAGAAATTAATTAAAAAAAAAAAAAAAAAAAAAAAAAAAAAAAATTGCTAATCATTCTTATACACAAGCCAAAAGTATCAAACTGAGACTATTGGTATTAGTAGGCCCTACTTGAGGATGGTCATATAAACTGTTTGAAGAGTCAAGAGACAATTCATAGAAAATGAAAAGAATTTTCATATAGGAAAAACAGACAAGAATCCCCTGCTAAGGTGCACTCTACGGTGATTGAACTGCAGATGAGGTGAGAGGGTTTTACAGCCCTTTAACAACAAGATCATAAGAGCCAATGTGGTAAAGTGAGGTGAAGAGACAATACAACATCCATGCCCCAGCCAAGATTCAAACCCAAGATAATTTTTCGAGACAAACAGTGTAAAATATTTTAGCTAATTTGTCAGTTAAAAGAAAATTTCTTTATTTTGTCGCTACAAAATTAAGAGTATGTATAATATACCATTTGATGCAAAGTTACAGAGCGATTTTGCGATATTGGCTCCCATTTATGTTCTAAAAAAAATTATTATCAAAAAAATAGAAACTAGGACCCATGCCATTAAACATGTGACCAACTCCTAACGGTGCATGGAAAAAAATTACATTAAAAATATTTATTATACTTTTAAAAATGATCTTACTTCTTTGCTTTCAATTCTTCATATTTTGCTAAAAATTTTTCAGGTTCCTTGCTTTTCTTAGCTAGTTCTAGTATAGTCCTCTGTGACAGAGTTTTGTTGGCAGTCACTGAAGAAGATTTAGAATCCTTCTCTAACACTTCAATTAACTTTTCTGGACTGGCTGATGATCTATAAAAGACATACCCTTTAACAACTGAACACAGGTTCATACAAGACACAAGCAAGTTTTACCGTAGCTAATAACCAAACAAAATACAACACACAGTCTGATTGACTATTTCAAACATTTTGCAACTCTTTAATTTAAGACAGTTTTAAATACTAGTGTATATAAAAATCACTAAATTCATGATACAAAGAACATTACGCCTCCCTCTGCCTACCAACACTTTATCATAATAAGGAACAACTGAGAATGTGAGGGTTTCTGGGAAAGAAAATTCAATGACACTTGCTGACATCTGTCCTATCATAAATAGGTTTAACTTAAGCAGAAGTAAAGTAAATTTTTCTGCTCAAATTTGCAATACAATAATACAATTGGCCACTATTTTCCACTCACTCCCAAACCCATGTCATCTGCCTTTACAATAAACAAGGGTCAAAGCACACCTCTCAGTGGTACCCCATACTGTACATAACCTCTCCCTCTTGCAATAAGGACATTCCCCACTTTTACCCTTCATCTCTGTACCTTGATGAAAAAGAGTCAAAGTGGAACTTTTATATATCTCAGTACACTTAATTATGTAAATTGAAGAAAAGGTCATTTGTGATTGTAGATACCTCGTGTCGGGTATCAAACTAACCGTCTTGACACGTTGGTACTGAAAATAATTGTAATTTAGTGGTAATATTAGATTTAAGTAGTTTAGGATTAGTTTAGTAGATAATAGTAAATGGAAATCAAGTGCCTCCGAGTCAGGAGAGGGGGTGGTCTGCCGTCACAAAAGGTCTGGGCCGGCCGGCAGCCCCCTCCCCCCCTTCTGCCACAGCACCACTGTAACAACCCGGCAGTGGGAATTACTTTTATTTATTTTAATAATTATCGGTATCAGTATAGTTATAACTAATCAATTAAAATAATATTTTGTAATCAATTAAGGGTATGTCAACAAATGTGTAATAATTAATCTTGGACAAACAAACAAACAACAGTCAAGGGTAGCGCGATGTTTTGCTCACGAGGGGCGGAGTTAGGTAGTCCAGGGTTTCCATTGGCTGGAAGGCGTGCCCAAGGATTATTGTACACTGGGGACTTTTTCCCGCCAAATGTTAAGATGTAAGGGTCGTCGAGATTGGAAGAGAGAAGTGAAGGTGAGCAAGGAGGGAGCTGTTGGCATCCTATCCGGCCACTTCGTCGAAATCTTTTAATTAAAATACTTACGTTAAATATTTTCAAGCGTAAGTGTCGCGTACTATTATATTATCGATTTCAGCAAGTACAACTCTCCTCACCTCTGTGAGCGGCGTGGCGGTACGCGAGACTGATTTCACAATATTTGCCTGAGTTATCATTTCTCATTCCTCGACTCAATAGCTTGTGCCGCATTAAGGGGACCGCCGCAAAAGAGACGTCAAGAAAATAAGCTTTTTTAAACATTTAATGTACAGAGTCTATTCAATATTGGAACGAAAATAAAAGTTTTAATGTTCTCATATACGTAATTATTGCTCTTTAAAGAGTTGTTTTCAGGTAGGAAAGATTTATTTATTAATTGCCGTCATTTTAAAAATTTAAGGTACAATAATGTTCAACAATAAAACACAAAAAAAAATATATCCGACTTAGATTTGAATCCTAATAAAATTATCAGCAGCTGGATTATTTAACAACCTTTTTACAGCTAAATAAATAAATAAATAAGTACAACGAAATTTTTATAAAATATTACGCTGATTGGTGCTGCCCCCTCATCACCACTGTGCCCAACACCTCCCGTCCTCATTTTTTAATGCGCGGCAAGGTAAATTTCATCTATTCCGAGCTGATTCTATGACAAATGTCGTTAGAAGCATTTCAGTTACCATTTTATACGAATACAAATTTACATCCAGACTAGGTTGGGAAACGAACCCAGTACCTTTCGCATTTCCCAAACAGTAACCGGAACATAACAGCGCTATGGTAAAACAATAGCACACGTTGTTGAGTATATTTAAATAGCCGCGTTGATGCTCGTTGATGAGCAAAATATACAAGCCAGTGAAAATCACCTTTGAGAAAAATTACATACAGTCATTTACTGTGTTGTTGGAGGATAATGTGAAAAAAAAATAATGTGAGAAGAGACAGCACAATTTCAGTTATACTTCATCTCCGAGTGACGCGTGGCAAAGGAATCGCTTGTGTAAACGAATTCATACTCCGTAGGTTAGCCTCTGTCCGTACGTGAGAATGCGTGTAAGGGGGTATGGATTGGCGAAGGGAGGGGATGGCTGAATAGTGAGAGAGCATGGGGGGTTGGAAAGAGAAGGGACAAGTGGAGGGAAGGTGCTACTGCGCATGCGCCACTGTGCTTAGAGGTCCTGGATCTAGGCGCTAGTGGGGTTATTGGATGCTCGCCACCGGGCGCTTGCCTAATAGCATGACAGAGATTATTATTATTATTATCATTATTATCATGCTCCTCAAGCACTCACAAGAACTGTGCCTGCAGCAGTTGTGCCTTTTCATTATCAGTTAAAAGAGGAATTACAATATACCACACCTATAAATATCCTTACCCTAAGTCACGAATCAAACCGCGCAGGACGTTATGCAGTTCAAACTGACTCATGGTTCAGGTTTCATGCTGCTTTTCAATTTAATAACAGTTGACACTATCTTACCAGTGAACTAACAATTGTATTACAGTCACAATTTTTAAGAATAACAAAAAAAAAATTGCCGACAAAATACCTAACCATTACAACTACCGCACTCAGCTGTTTATTCAAAAAATGCTAAACAATAATAAACCGTAAGCAAAGACACTGCGGTAAAAAGATGTTCAACCTTCGGACTCACTTTCTCAGTTCGAAAGGCACTCAGAACCACGATCTTCGAATTAAAGGACTGGGGGCCGATTCAACCTTAATTACACTCATCTCTGATTACACTGGTGTGTAGTTCTCCTAGTTCTCGTTTGTCATGTGGTGCAGTGAGCAGTCCATCATGTCGCACGTAATCATTGCTGGTTGTTTGTTTATCAAACAGCATTTTTAGCTTGTCAAAATAGAAGACAATACAAGATAATTAACTAAACTACTATAATGGCGGGTGAAGTAAGTGATACGGAAATGATGACAGACACTTCAGAACATACTTGTGTGCCGGGTAAAATAATTGATTTTGTCAATTGCTATTAGTTAGTTGTTTTATTGTTCAATGGCATGTACATGCTATAGAACTCGTCAGTAAGTATACAACACATACAAAGATACAAACATAATATAAGTATAGTTATATACATAATATATACATAGGCACATCATATAAAATCCATACAACACTGTATGTTTACTATACAATAAAATAAAGCAGTACAACACTGCTAGCACACTTACATATACAATAATAATGATACCCTAATGATCTTTATAATTAAAATACTAAAAACTTTTCAAAGTTAAAGGTTATATGCTTACAAATCTTATTCCAATGAATGCAACACTTGGCACAGATTGAGTGTGCATTCATTTATATATACATTTTACATACACATGTACACAATGAGACCATTTTATTAATTTTTTGATATTACAATTTTAGTGTAATATATTCTTGTATATTATAAAAACAGTGTTTAACTAGGAAATCAAACAATTTGTTTCTGAAATTATGATAGTCATTTGTTGATTTTACGGCCTGAGGTAATTTGTTGAATAATCTTATTCCACAATTATTAACTGATTTAACGGTTTTCATCTTGTTTGCCCTATGTATATGGAAGTGTTGTTTTATGCATGTGTGGTGTTCATGAATTTCACTGTTTTTACAATATTTTAATTGGTGCTTATAAATGAAAAGTAAGGTTTTGAATAAATAAATAGAAGGAACAGTGAGAGTACGTGTTGATTTAAATATTTTCCTGCAACTGTCAGAACTATTCATTTGTAATATGATCCTCATTATTTTCTTTTGAATTACAAAGACAGACTGAAGATGTGTGGTACTTTGCCCCCAAAAAATTATCCCATAACTAATATGAGAGTATACATATCCATAATATGCAGTCCACAAACATTGGTTTGTGGTTATATATGAAAGTGACTTTAACATATAACAGGTACTATTGAGTTTGTTGAGTAGACACTTTGTGTGTTCATTCCATGTTAGATTACTGTCTATTATCGTGCCAAGGAAATGGGTGTGCTCCACTGAATTAATTTTTGTGTTGTTTATTAGAATTTCTGGCAATTGAGGCTTTACTTTCGAGGAGAAGGAATTAGAGTTTGTTTTATTAAGTTTAAGCAATAGCTTGTTCGAAGAGAACCAGGAGTTTAGCTTACCCAAAATTTCTTTTGCAGTCTCTTCTAAATTTAAATTTTTGTTTGTACCTATCAGAACGTTAGTATCATCTGCAAAAGAAGTAATAGGTATATTGGGTAGCTGGAGATTCAAATCATTAACATATATTAGAAAAAGAAGTGGGCCTAGTACACTGCCCTGAGGAATGCCCACTCTTACATCCCTAAGTTCAGAAGTAATATGTTCCATTATATTTGTAGATTTGTTCTTTCTACTGACCTGTACTTCTTGTCTTCTATTGGTGAGATATGATTTTAATAAATTATTTGCAATACCCCTGATACCTAAATCTTTCAATTTATCTAACAGCAGTTGATGGTCAACAGTGTCAAATGCTTTTGACAAGTCAAGGAATACTCCAATTATATTGTATGACTTACCTCTACATTCTGTTATCAATTCCACAAATTCACTAATTGCTGATTCTGTATTCTTTCCCTTTAAGAACCCATGTTGAGATTCATTAAGTAATTTGAACTTTGTAAGATAGTTGATTATTTTTTTATTTATAATGGATTCAAAAGTTTTTGAAAATGAACTCAAAAGTGAAATTGGCCTGTAGTTATCTACCAATGATGAAACACCCTTCTTGTGTAATGCAATGACTTTTGCTATTTTTAAATCGTCAGGAAAAGTACCATTTCTAAACGACTCATTTATTATGTGCACTAGGGGGGTCACTATTAATTCACAGCAGTCTTTAATTATCTTAATAGGAATCCCATCAGTGCCAGTGGATGTTTTGGTTTTTGGTTTCTGTATGCATTTAACTACTTCAGAAGTTGTTACAGGGTGCAAATATAAGGTTGTATCAGTTTTTTTTGTTTTCCACGCTTGACCTACTATTCCTAGATCAGTGATGTTAGCTTTTATTTTTTCTCCTACACTACTGAAAAAGTTATTAAGGTAATTTGCAGTGTCAAACACTGATAATATAGGTTTGCCATTTACGTTTAATTGAGGAGTTTCTGGAGAATGTTTTGACTTACCATTAGAATTGTTAATTATATTCCAAACAGTTTTTGATTTATTACTGGAATTATTTATTTGATATTCAATGTATTTTTGTTTTACAGTTTTTATAACTCTTTTGTATATTCTTTTATAATTTTTATAATGATCAATAAACTCAGGGGAATTGTCATGCTTACTTTTTGTGTGGAGATATTTCAGGTTTAAGCTCGAAATTTTTATTCCCTTGGATACCCATCACTTAGTACAGCTAACAGAATTTCTGGCTCGAAGTTTTTTTTACAAAGTATTGCTCAAATTTTAAGGAGAAAGTGTTAATGAATGTTCTGTACTTGTCATTTACTGTTTCAGCATTAAAAACAGAGTTCCAATTTTCAATTTTTTAAATTGTTGTAGATTATTGAAAAATTGTTGTAATCCCTAATAGCCTATATGTTTGATAGGAGTTGGACTGAAGCCTGACACAGTTGATTTTTAAAACCTGTCCGTAGTAGTCAGAGAAACCGTTAATTAATTTTTTTAGCTTATTACCCATGATATTGTTGCTGGTAACTATATGATCTATTATGAATGAGCTGGTAGTTGTTTCCCTGGTTATAAAGTTAGTTAAAAGGACCATTCCATGATGTTGAAGGACTGCCAAGTACTTCTGTGTGTCACAATTTATATCTTTAACATTTACATTAAAATCTCCACATAAGATTATTTTCTGGCCAATTTTTGCTATTTTAAACAGCAATTCATCAAGTTTATTTAAAAATGTGTCTGTATTTGGAGCTCTGTAAACACAAGCCATTATGTACATATTATTACAGATGTCATTTATTTCTACAGCAGCTATTTCAAAAAAACTTTCCATGGAAAGTTTTTCAATGTCAGACCTTGTCTTGAATTTTATATAATTTTTAACAAAAATGCATACACCACCACATTTGAGTGTTTGCCGACAAAAGTAGCTACCAATTCTATAATTATTGACACACATAGACATTAATTCATGTTCGTTACACCAATGTTCACATATACACATACATGACACATCTGAAATTTCATGAATAATAAGTTCAAGTTCATTGTGCATTCTGGAGTAAAACACTAAATACTGTACACTTATCTGAGTCCCTGGTTGATTGTTGCTGCTGGTTTCGCCTGCTGTTTTGCTGCTGGTTGTTGCTTGGTAGAGGGCTATGATGTTGAGGCTGCTGTTGTTGCAGATGTCGTTTCTACTACCAGCAGACTACTGTCAAGAAAGTTATATTTATTGTGTGATTAACTTGTAAGCCAATGTTTAAACAGCAAAATTAGTCAGCCTTGGTAATAATCAATAGTGTCTACGCATTATATACAGTCCAAAGGTAAGGAAAGATTTGATAGAGGAATCGGCAGAAGGTTATAATAGCAGGTGACCTGAATATGCCATGTGTTCGATGGATGGATGGAGCGGAGGGAATGGGCACTAAGATGCAGAAATTAATCTCACTACTAATTTGTATAGGACTAGTGGAGGTGGTGGATAGTCGGACAAAAAGGCTCTGCTGAATGTTGTGTTGGCCTGGCCAGGGAATCCGTTAGTTAGTGCAGTGGTCCTGGAAGGAATTAGTGATCATGACATTCCTGTTGTGGAAATAAAGCTGGATAAGATCTGGGTAGAGCAATCCAAAGAGAGGGTTGTTTGGCAGTATGGACGTTGCAACAGTAAAGGAGTGGAAAAGTTTCTAAGGGAAAATTTTGAAAGATTGCATAATATATAGTATGCTAGAGAAATTTGACCCCCAGAAATGTTACAAGATGAGGGGGGGGAGATCCGCCGTACTATGGGAAATAAGTTGAGAGATTGAAAGGAATGGCAGACAGCTACATGCTAGGTGAAGATAAAATAGAATGCAAGGGATCAGGAAATTCATAAAACAGGAAGGGAGGTCAAGCAAACAAAGAATAGGTATTTGGAAAGTATGATGGTGAAAGGGAAGGGCAAGGAATGGGGAAAATTATTTGGATATCTTAGAAAGGTAAGACGCGGAGGGGTAGGGATCTCGAGTTTGGAAGGAATGGACAGAAGGGCTGCCGCAGATGACTGTTGGAGGCACAATCCTACATTTATTTATTTATCTTTATGGCAATACATAATTATGCTTAAAATATATGACATAAGTTACATAAATAAGCTTAAAATATATAACATAAATTACATAAATAAATTAAATTGATGGCCTTATAAAAATGTTGTATAAAATATTTGTTACTTTTGTATTTTCACATTAGAATACCAAACAAAGACTAAAATCTCTTAAAATCACAATATTGTATATTAAAATGACAATACCAAGAAGTATATAACATAAAATACTACCAGCAGCTTATATAGTTCTTCTATAAATATGAGATACAGCTTTCTTTTTAAAATTATTAAAACTTATACTAAAAAAACTCCAAATTAGCTTGGACTTCATTACCATATCTTAAAAAGCGTGGAATTGGTCTATAAAACAAATAGTTTGTTAGAATAGGTATAACATCTTGTAAATAATTGGAAGTGGCGATTATGTCGCGGAACATGGAAATTGATTATTTAGACTATTTCTGGACATTCAATATACCCATTTAAAATCTTACACAAGAAAACTATATCTAATAATTTTCTCCTAGCTGCCAATGTTGGAAGTTGTAAAAAGTGTTCTATTTCTAAGAAATTAATTTCACGATAGCTAAAACCTAACATCATACCTATCATTCTGAGAAAGCGTTTTTGGACGGATTCAAGTTGTAAACAATGACCAACTTGGTAAGTTGCTCAGACCACTACCGAATACTCCAAAATAGGTATGAATAGTGCAATAAACAATGTTCTCAAAGTTTTGATGGAACAAAAATTATTACAGGATCAGGCTATAAGCCCAAGTATCTTTAGCACTTTAATACATACACTATTGATGTGTTGTCTGGGGTCGAGATTTGTTGTCAAAATCACACCCAGATCTTTAATTTTGTCAATTCTCTTAAGACCAACTTCAATAAGAATGTAATCATGCAATAATAATGTTCGAGACCTTGTATAAGACATAGGTTAACTACACATTTTTCTGGGTTTAAATACATTTGATCTTCATCATAAGATACCACTCTAAATATCTTAATATCATCAGCAAATATAAGCAAGCCTCCTTTTATATCTTCCATAATATGATTTACATAAAGAGTAAACAGAACTGGACCTAAATGTGACCCCTGTGGGACTCCCGATGATGCCAATAAAGTGTCAGAAATGGAGGATCTGAACCTAACTCTAAGAGTACGACTTGTAAGATAGCTTTTAAACCACTTCAAAAGTAAAGTTGGCCTGTTACACCTAAAGCCTTAAGTTTTCTCAAAAGATGAGGGTGGCTTACTCTATCAAAAGCCTTAGAACAATAAAGGTTTTGAGGAACGAAGTAAGAAATGTTGATGTCAGCTTGTGGTATGACTTTAGGAACCTTGGAGATTTAAGGTATGAGCATGCCTACACCCTTTAACTTTCCAAGTAAAGAAATTAGTTACCAGTGATACTGATACTGTAGTATACTGTAGTGGATATGACACTAGTCTATATAAACGCTAGAAGTATTAAAAATAAATTAGAGGACTTCGAATGGTTGCTTCACTAAGTTAAAGTAGTTGATATTCTTGTAATGGCAGAAACTAGGCTTGATTATGGTGAAGACAAATTCTATTGTCTGGAAAATTATACAGGCATTCATGCAGTGAGAGTGGAAAGTAAAGGGGGAGGGGTGGCAATATATGTTCATAAGAACTGGGATTTTTCTACTAAAATTAATGTTCAGAGTTACCACAGTATACTACATATACAGTTCTTTAAAAATAATGTAAATATAAACATTATTACATGTTATAACCCTATCTTAACCAATATGACTGTGTTTTTGAAGGACTTGGAAAAAGTACTGCATGTATGTAACAAAACAAATTGTATGTTGGTGGGTGATTTTAATGTTGATGTTTTTCAGAAGAATAATGTAACTGATAGATACTTATCTCTGATGTAATCTTATGGTTTTTATATATGTAGTAACTTACCTACAAGAATAAGTAATAGTACTGTCACATTTAATTGATCATTGTTTTACCAATAACTTATCATGTAACTATGAAATTGCAGACGTAGAGAGAATTATTTTAATCATAATGTGCTTATTATACAGGTCAAGCGAATGAATCTTCAATCAATAAAAAAAGTGCAGGCAAATAAAATGGTAAATACTAGGTTTGGATTTAATTATAAAAAAATTAAAGTAATATTTCATGGATCATCCTTTTGTAATAAGCAATAGTAGAGTGACATTAGTATATAATGAGCTGGTTAGAAATTAGTCTCTATCCTACCAATGAAAAGGAAATTGATACAATTATAAAAAAACCTTAAAAATAAAAAATCACAAGATATTTATGGGATTTCAAATTATCTAGTGAAACTAACTACATTAATTAATCAAGCTCTTATACAAGCTACTTCCCAGATAGACTTAAGTTTGCAAAAGTTTTACCAGTCTTCAAAAAGGGAGACAGATTGAATATAGAAAATTATAGACCAATTAGTCTATTACCAGTTTTTTCTAAGATTTATGAAAGAGTATTATACTTTAGACTTGAAAAACATATTACAGACAGTAATCTTATTTGTAGTGAACAGATTGGTTTTCAAAAAAATAAATCGACAATGACTTCAGTATTCCAGATTACAAAAACCATATTGAATGCGGTGGACAGAAGAGAACATACTTATGGAATCTTCTGTGATTTAACTAAGGCCTTCGACTTGGTCCATCACGAGATATTATTGGAAAAACTTAAATTTTATGGGATAACTGATAGAGCTTATAACATATTTGAGTCTTATCTTTGTAATCGCAAACAATGTGTGCAGATTAAAGGTGAATATGGGACTGTATCATCTGAATGGGAAAAAATTAAAAATGGTGTTCCTCAGGGAAGTATATTGGGACCTATACTTTTTCTATTATATATAAATGATCTGCTCAATGCCATAAAGTATGGAAAACTGACTTTATTTGCTGATTATATTAGTATTATACTTAGTGAAAGAAGTCTAGAGTTGCTAAAACTGAAAAGTAAAATTGTCCTTGATTCATTGATGAAATGGTTTGAAGTAAATAAATTGGTACTGAATGTAACCAAACTGAATTCATACAGTTTTTCAACATTGATAAGAAGATACCGCAGATCCTAGATGATTTTCAATAACAATATAATTACTGAAACAAATAATGTTAAATTCTTAGGGTTATGTATTGATAATAGATTAACCTGGCATGTTCATATAACTACATTGGAAAGTAAACTATCATCTATTTGCTTTATGTTAAGAATGTTACAGAATGTGGTTGATTGCAATACTCTCAAAATTGCTTATTATGCTTACTTTCATGCTGTTATGAAATATGGGATAGAGTTCTGGGGTAATCAATCAGATAGTAAAAAGATATTCTTAGTTCAGAAAAGAGCAGTAAGAATTATAACAAAAGAAAGTAGATTTGCTTCTTGTAGAAAACTTTTCAAAATGCATAATATACCTACATTATACAACGAATATTTTATTCAAACTGTTAAACTTGTTAAACTTAATTTGCAGTCATATAATACTAATAAGGATGTACACGCGCATCTTACTAGGAATGCTAATAAATTACGAAATATTCCTCACGCTACCTCTATGTATGAAAAAGGTCTATACTACTCTGGACTCCAATTGTATAATAAGCTACCTAAACATCTAGTTGATGAAGCTGATATCAAAAAATTTTCTGTATCCATGCACAAACTAATTGATAACCGGTGCTTTTATAATTGTACTGAAATAAATGAATTTTTGACTCACTTATGAAAATAATATATTTAGTTTGGATCTACTTTATGCTTTATAGTCTTGATACTCTATATTTTAAATTGTGAAATCTAAATTATCAATTTTATTGAATACTGTGTTGGTATCATTTTTTTGTATTCAAACATTATTTTTATTGTGTAACTTTTGAAGCATATATATCTCTTGTAAATTGTTTTGTTAATTTGTTTGTATGTAATAATTATTGCTTGTTACTCATTTATATGTATCTTTTGACAAATTCCATATCCTAGAGTTCATTGACTCAATTATTGGGATCAATGGAAAAAAAAAATAAAATAAAAAATAGTTATATTAAAAAAGCTTTGGTTGAAAGTGAATCCACTTTAAATTCGCAACAGAATAATGAGGGAAGGAACAGAGAGTTTAAAGCACCATAGATAAATAGTGCATTTTTACAATTAGTAAAACGTAAAAATTTTTTATACAAAAAATGGAAGCAAAATATTAATAATGAGTATTTGAAAGCTGACTATCAAAAATGTACTAACTTAGTCAATTATAAAAAGAGATATTTAAAAGAATGTTATTATAAGGATAGAATAATCAATGCAAATAGTAATATGAGGGCAGTGTGGAGAGTGATAAATGAAGTGTTATACAATATAATATACAATGTAATATGTATATTAAATAATTATTTTATTAATGTTGCAAACAAATTAGTTGAAAAGTTTCTTAATGTGAACCAGGATAATCCTTACAGTAATAGAATCAGCAATAATAAATTTTTTTTTTTAATTCTACCTCTGTTAATGAAGTAATTGGTTGTATACGTAAGTTAAAATATAAAAATAATATATCTCATGACCCAATTACTAATAAAATTCTTAAGAGGAATGTTGAGTTCTTTGGTCCAATATTGACTTGTTTAATGACTCTTTCGAGGAAGGAGCATTCCCTGATGGATTAAAAATTGCCAGAGTGGTTCCAATATTTAAAGGTGGTGATAAGTTTGAACCTGGGTGTTATAGACCGGTCTCGGTTTTACCATCTATTTCAAAAGTAGTAGAAAAATTTTTTGAAGTTAGACTTCTCCAGTATCTCGATAAAATAAACTTTTTCTTTAAGTATCAGTATGGATTTAGGAAGTCCTCGTCGACAGTAAACGCAGTAGCTGATATAATCGGTGAAATTGAAAAAGCTTTAGATAAAAATCAGATTGTAGCAGGTTTATTTTTAGACCTTCAGAAAGCTTTTGATGCTGTTCATCATGGGGTGTTATTAACAAAGTTGGAAAATGTAGGAATAAAAGGTTTGCCTCTTAATTGGATTAGAAGCTATCTCTCAAATAGAATGCAATACGTTCATGTAAATGGTAATTCAAGTGAGATTAAAAATATAAATATTGGAGTCCCACAAGGATAGATTTTGGGTCCTTTATTGTCTTTAATTTACGTAAATGACATTGGGCAGCTAAAACTTCATAGGAGAGTAACTTTGTTTGCAGATGATACAAATATTTTTTTATATTGGTCAACATGTAGAAGATATTTTTAAAAATATGCAACAGGATGTAGCCTAGATAAGATTTTAAATTGGTGTGATTACAACAGGCTTTCCATTAACATAAGCAAATCCAATTATATCATTATTCATAAACCTTCATTACATATACCAACTGAACCTGAAATAGTGATAAAAATTTGTTATTAACTAAGGTCTCATATATTAAGTATTTGGGAATTTTTATTGATGATACTCTAACTTGGTAGAAGCAGATACAATATGTTACTAAAAAAAGCTTTACCGATAGTTGGGACTCTCGGTAGGTTGAAAAAAGTATTGTCAGAAAAAAATTTGAGGCAGGTTTATTTTGCCATGGTTCATTCTCACTTTGAATATATGAACATTATTTGGGGAAGAAGAGGGATTGATAAATTAAAACAATTAGAAACACTCCAAAGAAGAGCTTTGAAGAATTTAATGGGCTTAGATTACTATACACCTGTTAAACTGGTATATATGAAAGCTAAAGTGTTGTCCTTAAGGTTGAACATCTTTAAGAATATAGCATTATTTACATATAAAGTTATAAAAAAATTTTGTCATAGTAATATTCTTCACTTTTATACTGCTAGTCATTGTTATGATACAAGACCATTCAGAAGACTTTTGTATAAATGAGATTGTGTCTGTGAGGTGTGGTAAGATGGGTTTATTTCATCAGTGTATATCTGGTTTTAATAAGTTACCAAAACATTTAAAAGACATAGGCGAAGTAAGTTATCCATTTTTGAAAGCAATTGAGTAATTATATGTGGAACTAATTTGTATTATCAGACGAATACAATTAAGTAGGATTAACTTATAAATTTTTATCATCAATAATTGTGAATCGTAAAATGACTTAAATTGCAATTATGCTTTTGTATTATTGTTAATGTATAATCTGTATGTTGTTTAATGTGCTGTTTTGTTATCATTTTTTTTTGGTGCTATCATGAAATTTCGATAACATTATGACTGTATTTATGTAGAAGCCATTAAGTTGTGTGTATGTTCCAATATACAGGATGTAACAGAAGTGATGGTCAATAATTCACACACGGAAAGTACTAGCCAAAAGAAGCGACAAATGTCCAATAAACATGGGTCCGGAAATCGACCGTTGTCGAGATAGAACACATTATTTGTTGCAGTTGATCAGTATGTAGGAACACATGGAATTTCTAATCTGTAAAGAAGGTGTTCAAAATGTTGCCCATGCGTCTGAATGCAACATTGAACTCGTCTTTGAAACGAGTTGCGAATCCTCTCAGGCAGTCCTGGTGTATTCTGTAAATGCTGGAAGGCTGCTTCAATCCGCAAGCGTAATTCTTCAAGAGAGTTGACCTCAGTAGCATAGACCAGGCTTTTGACATGACCCCACACACAGAAATCCATGGGATTTAAATCCGGTGACCTTGGAGGCCATGGCACAGGTCCTCCTCTAC
>PNEQ01005916.1:8045-30181 GCA_003012365.1 Medauroidea extradentata
GCACTTCAGCTAGACCTTACACCCTCAAGTGGGCACTTCAGCTAGACCTTACACCCTCAAGTGGGCACTTCAGCTAGACCTTACACCCTCAAGTGAGCACTTATGAAGTGCCCCACTCACTCACTTATCAACGCACAGCCCAAACCGCTGAACCTAGAAACGTGAAATTTTCAGCGTAGCTCCCGTTCACGGCGTAGGCACCCCCTAAGGAAGGATTTTTCGAAAATCGTGAATTATGGGAGTGAAAAGAACCAAAACGTGTTTTCGCAAAATTCTCGATAACTATCCAATCTGATGATACACTGTTAATATTTTTACTTCAAAACATTGCATAAGCAAATACATATTTCATAATTTTTCGATTTTTGGAAATTCGGAAACTAAGGGAGTGAAAAGCCGTTGCACGTATTTTCAATAAATCCACTATTTCTTTAAACCACTTAAGAGTTAAGATATCGAGGTGATCTTTGCATCAGAATGGTGCTCATGTAAATCTATAAAAAGTAGTTTTACGCTTTTTCAAAATTCGTCCTTGAAAGCCGGCAAAAAATGAAACGTGTTTCCAAGTAATCATCCGTATCTCCTGAACCATTTGAGATATCGAGGTGGTTTTTGCTTTTGTACGTCCGTTGCAAAAGGGATCTTAACTTTACTGTGTAGATCGTTCAGCAGAAGCAGAGGCGTCATTATTGGCCTTAAACATATATATTTTACATATACGGAGCTAATTTAAAGACACCATTTTATTTCGGATGAAATATTGCGCAGTAGAGAATGAATATTCGTTACCTTTAAACGGACTGAGGTTATTTTAAAACCATATTTTCCATCACTTTGTCTGTCCGAATATTTTCAATCAAAACTCAGTGTTAGTGTGAGCTGCAGGTAGAATCATTTATATATGTATGTACGATCACATATATATGTTTCTTGTGTATAAAAAGCTACCGTCTAAATGTATTTAGAGATTACTGCAGCTAAACACTAGTGTGGAACGAGCAGCGACAGTTTGATGGACAATTATACATTTGCAGCACCAGAGTAAGTGAGAGTGTACACTTTGCGTAATGGCAGTCTCCTATGTTGTGTAATGACATTTCAGGGGCTAACAATCACTAACCGAAGTTTGTAATGACCTTTCAAGCATATTGTAAGTCATATATTGAAGAGTTATTATTATATTCCAGGGTATATTTTCCCATAGTTATGTAAAGAATCATAATATAATTTTTTTTTTGTGTTTTGTGTTATTTGAACCGCGAAACAATATATTACTGGAGAATACATGTGTTAGAGTTTTTTTTATTTATTTATTTCCTCAAACAATTGAGCGCCATGTTTCCTTCAGCGGATGTTAGCGAGCATCAGATCGAGTATGCTTGTTTTAAACAGAAGAACTGTATACTAACAGTTTTGATATTGAACATGTAGGCTACCTATCTAAGTGAAAAGTTGGCTTTGGCAGATGTTTTTGTAAGACATAGGCAGGACATTAGGTACGTTCCCATGTCGATTTCAGAACGCTTCCCGAATAGAATATTATCATGCCCAAACAGAATTAAAATCGAATTAGGTCCACTATACATTACATACGTTACATCAAACTAAATGATTGTATACTATTAAGTCGGATTTAAAGCAGTATGTAAATGAAGATTGTAGTGAAAGTGTATCGAAAATGATTGTACACGCTGTGCATTTATAGTTTGAACTATGGGTGTGCAAGTTTTTTTTTTTTTTTTTTTTTTTTTTACAGCGGCAAAGTGTCGAAAGTTTGTAAACGTTTTGAACCACAGAAGAGGTTTGACTTTTTGTATAAATTATCAAGGAAAGGTTAATACTCGTGCAACATATATAAATATTTTACGTACATTTATTTAGTTACAATAACCAAAATTATTGTTGTACAAAAATCACTCCTTACACGTATCATCAAGTTAACTGAAGTAGATTTTAATTGTATTCAAAATATATAATAATACAGGTCTCTTGTTCGGTTGTGACTGAATACAAAATTCGTTTTGAAAACAAAATGGAAACGTACCACCTCTATGTTAGTTTTCAGGAACATGGTCTAATGTTTTTGATATATTGATATCGGTTCTCCGAGGAATTAACTCAGTGGTCTGTCTAGGCGTGGGCAACATATGAATTACACTGATGGCTGGAGATTATCTTCATTGCGTCAAGTCAATGTTAGTTTTTAATTGCCCTTGCCCGGCCTCAGTAACGGGTTTTCCTAGCTATTCCTCACTCTCCTTCAGTTCGGAGTCGCAACTTTGCGAGCAGCATTCACAGTAGCACAGTACAAAATAACGTCTTGGGCAGTCGATGTGAACTGAAGACTTACGGGCCAGTAACCTGTTGCGAGAAGTAATTTACTTCTCGGACTTGTCTTGGATTAGTTTTCATGATACCTCACGTGTTTATGGACAAAATAATTAATGTTAGGGCACTCCCAATTTTCTGACTCGCTTGTTACTAATCTGTGCATCAGTGCAGGTGGTATGTTGCACGCCAATCTTGATTCAGCCGATTAGCCACATAATAAAAAAAACTGGTGAAAATAATGAGGTGAACGGAGACAGATAATTATACAATGATACGGGATATCAGAACTCATATTTTAATTTCCTTCAGAGATTGTTCAGAATGCTGTCAGATACAGATTGCTATGCTAGTTATTATCAAGGGGCTGTATACGGCAGCAGAAGGACAGAGCGCGAGAATGACACGACCACTTCAGCAATTGTCCTCTACTGCAGTCTATGGTCTTGTAAAACAACTCAAGACTGCTGCACACCTGCGTGGCATAGGCCGTTTAGGGTAATCAGGATTGAACCTGGAGTGGACTGAGGAATCCACATTGAAATTATACAATAACACTTTGTTGTGGACTGAAGTAGGAGTGAAGCGAGATAATCCACTCCACTTGTTGAGGTGGACTGGAGTGAAGAATCCGGATTGAGATTTTACTGTAAACACGGACTGGACTGAAAAAACGCGCAGGACCAAGCTGGCGCCATATTGCGTTCTTATGTTGTGGTTAGGTTAAAAGAGAACAGAGAACAAATTATAATAAAATAGAAAGTGCTAAAGGCGAGTATTTGTAAAGCGAAACGACTTTTATAAAGCGGAACGGAAGAAGAGAAGTGGAAAGTCTCGTGAAGTAAAACCTTATTTGGAGCAACATTTATTTTTCGTTCGTCATTTGTTCTCTACTTCGTATTGTCGCCGATAGATCGCATTATCATGTTTTCAGTCCGTCTTGACTCCATCTTTGCTCTTGTTTACAGTTCAATCTGGATTGTAATATTTACCATAAACACATTTCGTCACTCCATGTTCTCTACACATTCACTCTGAGTTGACTCTACTCCAGGTTCAAATCTGGATTAACGTTTTACTCTAAACGTAGTGACTAAGATCTTTGAAAGAACTGTGCAATGGGAGTGCATGACTGGATTTATTTACTTGGACATACTCCATTGCGAAATAAATTACTGTCAAAAGGAAATTAAAAATAATACAAGAAAACATAAATAAGCAGAGTATGCTTTAGTCATCAGGATACATTCACAACATGAAATTCCAAAACTGGAATTTGGTCAGATAAAAACAAGGAACAAACAGAAAATAAAAGAAATAACAAGAATATAAAAAAACTACTGTGTTTTGTTTCGTCTCATCATTTGTGTCGTTTGTTGTTTTTTCTGTTTCTGTCCGACATATTTGTGTTTTGTTTAGTCTCATCGTTGTGTCGTTTGTTGTATTTCTGTTTGTGTTTTTGTCTCGCCTCATCATTGTGTCGCATGTCAACTTAGCTATCTTTATATTCTTGTTATTACTTTTATCTTCTGTTTGATCCTTGTTTTTATCTGACCAAATTCCAGTTTTGGAATTTCATGTTGTGAATGTATCCTGATGACTAAAGCATACTCTGCTTATTTACGTTTTCTGGTATTATTTTTAGTTTCCTTTTGACAGTAATTTATTTCGCAATGGAGTATGTCCAAGTAAATACATCCAGTAGTAATTAAGATTATCAATGAGTTCTTTGGGATATAAGTCACCATTTTACAGCTCTTCTACATATGTTGTGAGTAGAGACCTTCCGCAGGTCGATTACTGATCTGATGTGACCCATCGTAACACGAACGTGACTTGGGTAAGACATTTGACGACAAAATGCGGCCACCTATGTGTTATGACTAGAGACATGCGAAATTCGCGTTATCATTTGGTAGCAGACTAAACTGCACTTTCTTATACATAACAGAGCATAATATACGATTCAACTGGCTACGAACTTTTGTGTTGTCGTTTGCGTGTGTTACGTCTTCACAGAGATTGACCTCTCTACCGTGTAAGCATTCTCCGCGGCAAGTCACGACAATATCGACCAGCGGTAGACGTCGAACCAGCCTATAGTCACTTGGAGTCTAGTCAGCTGTCAGAAAATGACGCGAATTTTGCATGTCTCTAGTTATGCCGCGCCACGCTCAAGACGACAGCGCCTTAGCAAGTCTCAGCTAAGACGCCCAAGAACGTGTGCCTCAGTTCAGTTGTTACATCGTAACTGACAATAAACGGAGCACAGGTTCGCTGAATGTAGTCCTCTCACAACTGACTGAAGTAATTTTGTTTGTGAACTTATGTGAAAACACTAGAAACATCAGAGAAGGATTGGGCAGTCTTACATTTGTCCTAACCACGTGAGATGTTGGTAGAGGTTTACTATGCTGTGAGAATTGTAAACTTACTGGAAGATTGTGGTAAAATTTCCTAAGTTGAATGTAAAATCTATTTTCCGTTACATAAAAAGTACGGTAAAGTTGATAAGAAATTTTAGAATATGTTGAAAATATGTTGCTTGCTGGCAGTGCATGGTGTACGGGTGGCCAGCGTACGGGATAGCTAATACAAGGAATGTCGGATTGAATCCGGCGGGAGATCCCCAAGAAAACTAGCCCACCAGCGACATTGTCCGGCACGATTCCCACATGTGAAAATCCGGTGACCGACCCCGCCGGGAATAGAAGTCGGATCGTCCTGGTGGGAGGCGAGTGCTGAAGCTACTGTGCTAACCACGGGTCCTTGTTTTATTGGAACTGTTTGTACCAGGACTGCATAATAACATTCAGTGTTATTACAACAAACTACGGCGTGCACAAATATTAAGAGTGCGTGGTATATAAATAAACGCTGAAAACATCAATTTATTTCTACGCTTTTTCGCAGCAAATTTGGATAAAATACTCAATGACAATCCTAGATAATGGTATTTGCCAACTTTATGAGTACATATTTATCCAGAATTACTAATTCGTTACGCGTGATCTCTTGCGCCGCAGTTAAATGCACGAGGTTCCGGCGTCAGAAATTGTGCCCCAGAAGTTCGTAACACTGGAAACAGTTGCATTCGGTATTTTGTTCTAGTAACAAAAAACATTTTGTGAGTTCCTGTAGACTAAATATTTATTTCGCCCTGTTCAAACAAGTATTTGGCAAACATTTTTTTTTTTTTTTTTTTTAGTTTTTTTTAGTAGTTTACTTCTTAATATATAATTTTTAAAACAACTTTTTTCAAGAAAAAAAATTATCTACTCAAAATTTTTAGCGGAATATCAATTTAACATTTAGATATACAGTAATACAATCAATTAATAAGCAAAGTTTCTCATATGACAAATTGTCCTATTACAAAAATGTATCCATTTTGTAAGTCAGTTTTTCTACATTGTTGTCCCATATAAATCTCTGGTCTTAGTGCTCAGTGGTACTGGAGACCCCAACTCTCTGAGAAGACATCTTTCTGTACTCCTGGTGCGAGTAATGACTTTCATCATTCTTGTGACATCTTTGAAGTTCAACATATTCCACGGTATCCCTTTGTGTGGTTGATACTATAACTTCAGTGTGAAGTTGTGTAATTGTGTGGTAATAGTCATCACTTGTGCACTGGCAGAAGTCTGCAAGTTTGCTCCAGATCGTTATGCCATTGTTTTTGTTGAGGGCAGCGTGCGCTTGGTAGCCCTGTCTTGGACCGCCTGGGAACGGTTTCAGACCGGTCCGTCTACGTCGAGTCAGACCGGTTTGCTCTGGTTGTATAGAGTATCGGTGTCCCGCCTCGCAAGTATTGTGTGCGTGATGGTACAGTTTACCGCCCTGCGCGGTGCTCCAGTCGTCAAGTGATATACGCGAGAACTATACTCTGTTTCGTAGAAGTTTGGTAACATTTGACAGCTACTTATGGGCAATAATGTTTGATATTTTGTGATTGGTGGCACAATGCAAGACATTTTTAGTTATAAAATAAACCGGAAATGTCAAATTATCCATTTGTACCGCAAATCTTGTCTTGCATTGTGCTACAAAAAAAATATAAAAAATTATTACCCATAAGTGGCTGGCAAATTTTACCAAACTTATATGAAACAGAGCATAGCTAGTAATCTAGACACACGTTGCAATAGCCAGAGACGTGCATGGGCACACCCGAGCAGGTGGCACTTCCGACACCGTCCCCATCCAAGAGCAATCAACTTTTTATTTTTTATATTAATAGGTTTACAACGTGTGTGTTGAGAGGTTATTGCAAGCAAAGTGTGTTCACATGTTTCTGAACATACAGCCGTTGTACTGTAATATGTGAGAGCTTAGTCGAGATACACCTGCGTACAGTTTGCAGAATTTGTTTTTTTATTAGTAGGGACCCCCTATTCAAGGGCGTCATTTCAGGTTTTTCTTGGGGGAGGGGCAAGATCTTTTTTCGGTGACAGTGACCTTGTTGCATGTTTTTTATTAATTAAGCATGTATAAATTATAAACTTTAATAATAAAACTTCAGTTTTATGTGCTTAAGTTAGCATTATTTAAATAACAAATTACACAAAAAAATTTATGCACTTAAAAATTCTAAATCCGGGGAGGGGGGGGTTTGCCTCCCCTGCTTTACCTAAATGACGCCCCTGCCCCTATTATTGGTGAAAAGGTTCCTGCACCAGTTCGTTTCAGTGTATTATGTGTACATATGCAGCTCTTCTGTATAGTCAGTGGTTGATTGGTTTTTTTTTTTTTTTTTTTTTTTTTTTTTTTTTTTTTTTTTTTTTTTTTTTTTTTTTTTTTTTTTTTTTTTTTTTTTTTTTTTTTTTTTTTTTTTTTTTTTTTTTTTTTTTTTTTTTTTTTTTTTTTTTTTTTTTTTTTTTTACTGTTACGTGTCTCTGCAAATCACAGACGTGTTGTGTTGTATCGCAGTAACATTATTCTTGTTGGTACATTCAAATGAGAAACATCTTCGTACAAAGACACGCTGCCAATATCAATGCTGCAGAACTGCAGATGGTTACGTAATACAGTGAAACAAGTAAATCTTGTCACGAAAATCAAGGACCCAATAATTATAGCTAGGGACTGGAAAATTTCGCAAATTCAATGATCTGCAGGCTAGAATCCATTGTACTCTGCATACTGAAGCCCCGACTATTCGTTCATTGTCTGTTGTTCCAGTGAGTAGTAGTTAGTGGTCAAATAGTCTGGGCTTGAGTATGCATAATACAATGGATTATAACCTGCAGATCATTGAATTCGCGAAATTTTCCCGTCCCTAGATATATCTTGTGCCCTGACAAGACAAAATCCTGGGTCCTCCCACGGAGACGTGAAAATTTCGGAAGCCTTGAATCCACTCACTTATACTCATCCGAACACACAATCTGTGAAGTTATATGCTCCGGACCTTTGCGTCTTCGTGTGTCAGCACTACAGGATAGTTGGCATTTTACTGTAGACCATATATCGTTGTTATAAACAGACCTTCAGGCGCGCCACACAAACTGCCAGCCAACAATACAAGTGCATACAGTAACTTTCAGTTCAGTCTGCTGTCAGATAACACAACGTTTACCGGTCACCAGCAATAGCGAATTAGCGAATGTTTCCTATATTTGACGTGCGCGGCAGATAATCTTTGTTGTATAAGAGAAGGAGGGGGGGGGGGGGCAGGTATGTCCAGTGGCCGATATGCCGCTCAGAAGTGTCCAGGGTTCCTCTAGGTTCAAAATGCGAGCTATTTTAACACTTTTCTTACGTAACATTTGAATATAACGCCGGTACGAATATTCATGTTTTTGTTAGATAATTATTTTCATTTACAAACTTATTTTCTATCAGCGGGGGGAAAAATACCTCCCTACATAATTTTTGTGGACCACGTGTCTCGCCGTACCCTCCTCGCCCCCTCATTATCTCATCAGGATTGCTCATGTTTCCCATTGCCTCTGAATGTATATTACAAGCTTGCAAGTCACGGAGTTTAAATGGAGAATCAATGTTAGAATGAATATCTTCCCAGTGGATCAATCTCTTTGAAGTTTAAATAAAATGTATTCTGTGTGAACATTTTAGGAAGATTACTTGTTTATGAGAAAGTTGCCATTTTAACGTTAAATACTTAACATCTAAAATGTAATATAATTCTGAAATAATATTAGGAAATAATTTACTTTAGTACAAATAAATAATTTATATCATAATATTCCTTGTAAACTGTGTTGTTTAAGGAATGATTACTCTGTCATTGGCCGGTTATCAGATAATAATCCCTGGCCTGGCGTCTGATATATCGCGTTTAAATTCGCATGAAGTGCGTTGCAACGATGTTTGTGAACACTCATATGACTAAACTACTTAATTTGCATCACATTTTAGTAGCATACCTACAAAAATAATTGAAACATTATTTCTGTGAGTTAAAATAAATTAGGCACCCATATTAGAAGCATTATATTGGGGCCCCTAAAAGTCTAATAACTTCATTTACGAACTGCCGTATATGGAAAAATACAAATCGGATTCGAAAAATACGAAAATAGAAACGTGTTGTGGACTTTAAAACCATACTTTTTTCTTTTTTACAAATCAACGGTATGGTCACTGCTTAAAGTTCACCGGAAATGAACAACAGTAAGGAACTGCTCGGTATGTTGAGTGGCTTGCAGGTAGAGGTGACACTGCATCATGTACGCCGGTCAGCGGCACCCTTAGCACCTTACCCACATAAATGCTGGGACATCCCGTATGACTGTGTTTCTGGACATTCAAATGGCACATATCACGTAGCCAACGCGCCGAGTATCGTATATTTATTAACAGGCTGTATAATATATTACTAAAGACGCAGTGCATTGATTTAGTGTGGTGATAATTAGAGGTACGTCAATTTCGCGGATTCATCTGGCAGCAGCCTAGGCTTGTCAGTCCTATACACCACTGGCCACAATCGATATATATATATATATATATATATATATATATATATATATATATATATATATATATATATATCGGCTTAATAACCGTACAAGCGATAGCACTTCGCATTATTTCCTTATTTACTACTGGCTTGCAGTAGTCAAACGCGTTTCGTAACAGCCGCCAGCAAGTCACAGACATGACAATGAAGTATACGTAATTGGCGTTCATCCTGACCTGGAATATATCTGCGAAATGTACATACCTCTAGTGATAATTTATGGAAAGCGAGTCGAAAATTTGTTTTCAAAATGTCTGTAAAGTGAATTGCAGTGGAAGTAATGCTACCATGAAATCCGACTAGAAACTTTATTTATGTAAACATAAAATAGCATAGCACTTGATATTAAGGTGGGATATTAGTTGCCATATTGGATTATTTTATTTTGTGTTTTTTTTTTGTAATTCCGAGAAGGAAAGTGTAAACTTTGTGATTATAGCTTGAATTCTATTTACATTGTGCTACAGTACAAACATAGCGGTTGGTTTTATAACGTATATCCAGGCCGCAGTCAGTCGACAAAATTAAGAATATAAAATAAATTGCTTGACTGATTGTGCCCTAAATATATGTTTAAACGTTCAACTGCAATGCTTTTACTGTAGCGCAAGATAACAGAATTCGCGCTATAATCGCACATTTTACACTTTTCTTCTCAGAATATAAAAAAAGACAAAGAAAATAATCCAGTATGGCGACTGATGTCCCACCTTAAGCAGCAACACTCTGAATAGTGTTAAAAATGAAAAACAAAGTTTTTTTATTTAATAAAGGAGCATACTTTACTATCGATATTCTGGGTAGCGTCACTTTCAAGTAGATGTACTTTACAGACAAAGTGAAAACACATTTTCTACCAATTTTTTCATCAGCTACGCATAAAATTAACAAACTCAAACCTGTGTAGTCGCCTCTGCCTAGAACAGACAACTTCGCTACATTTTACCACAGAATTGCCTGAACAGAATGAAGATGTATACGATGGTTAGGAATGGTGATTTAGCGCGGGAAAAAATTACTGTTTGCTAGCCTTCAATGTATTGTATTTATTTCCGAGTTGCCGATGCTTGTCGTTCGTTACTGGCGAGTCCCTATTTGACTGGGCCAGTAATAATTGTGGTGCACTACGACTGTACGTCTGTGATTCGTCTGTAAACAGCTAAACCGTGCCAATCATACACGGCACAGGATATTGCACCTTAAGATGGGGGCAGATGTCAGCTCCCGAAACGTCGTGAAAAGTCGGTCTTTAGAAATATAATGTGTTCTGTTGTGTCTTCATCGTTGTGTCGCTTAGTCTGCTGTATGTGACATCGTCGTTGTTATCATGTCTTGTGTCCAACATTGTCCTCGTCCCAGTATTGTCTGTGCTGTGTTAATTGTGGTGTCCTGAGTTTTTACAGATTATTTCGTTTTTGTATTTCGACTTTTATATTGGATGTTTATTTTACTTGTTGTTGACTAATCCCTTATGGGATCTTTCGTGTTCTGTTGTTTTGGTTTGTGAATGTGTTGACTACAGCCAAACTAGGCTTGTTTTTTTATTTCGTATGCTTTTTTCTTAGTCTCATTCTAAGATTTCTGGGACGACATAATATTGCAATGGCGTATGTACACAATAGTACAGATCGTTATTCTGTCCCATTGCAAGAAACATTCAAAGACATATTACACTGAGTTAGAGAATACGCTGGCGGAAATAATTCTCGTGATTTCCCACCAGCTCCAACGATGGCATTCAGACCCTACCGTGACGCGGGCAAGGAAAAGCACTCTACACGAGACGGTGCCGTGTGTAGGCGATACGCGACCTCTACGTCATGGATTGTATGGATTTAGTGTCTGTGTGAGGCTGTTGAACCTGCCACAATACGGGCTCATCCATGAAGCGCATCCACCGTAGTTCGACACTGAGATCAGATCCAGTCGCGTTGTTCTCGTGATTACAGTAACGGCAACCTGCTGTCCCTCCCCCCTACTCTAAGGCCAACAAAACTACACTGTAAGAAAACTTCCTTAAATGTTTAGGAAGTTATTATTCCAGACGCAGTATGGTACAGTTACCATACTTCCATCTTGTAAATATGCAAACTTTTACAATTGTTACAGTACAAGTATACATTTGACTGTTGTATAAAAAGTTTAGGAGTGCTACCGTGGATGTCTGGGAAACAATTCTACCATACCTACTTTCTTAGCGCTCCTATACGTACGTCTGGTAAATTTACTAACTATTTTTTAGAGTGTATTCTCACAAGTGTTGCCAGATACCGCGAGTGAACGTTCGCACAGCAGGTTTTCTGCCTGACTGAAGATGGGAGCAGATGTCAGCTCCCAAAACGTCGCGATAAGCTCGTCTAAGTAAATCGTCTGTGTTGTCTCAACTGTGCTGTCCTGTGTTTACAGTTGTCACGGTTATGCTCCTTGCTTTTTACTCTATTTTTATTTGTACTACCTGTCCCGGCATGCGTTGCGATCTGCAGCTATATCCGGTTTTGCCTTCTCTCTATCCCCGTAATTGTTTATTACGGCAACCTTCGTGGTCTCGTGCACAAGACACCAAAGTTTCATCGCTCTCAGGTGAATGGTGTAGGAACACATAGAAGACGAACAAACAAACAGTTATTCATTTTATACAGTAGACTATCGGTCCGCCCCCGGCCTTGCCCGCGTGTATAACTCATTATCAGCTAATATTGAAGGAACTACTTGTACGCAAGAGTAGTAGCTCTGCCATCAAGTGATAGGATAACCAAGCTGCTACTGAGCTTACCGTGCAGCAGGCTACGTAGCGCTGGGTCTTACTTATAGCCATTACTAAACAGACCTTGGAGGGGAACCATCGACTCTTAAATGCGGAAGTGTCATCAGATGGTATGAGATGTATACTGGTGTGAAAACTGATTTACCTCGAAAATAGCCAGTGAGGACTGCAGCCGCAATTTTATATATATATATATATATATATATATATATATATATATATATATATATATATATATATATATATATATGCAAAACCTTCACTTGAAGATTAGTGGCATTGGGAGTTTTGGCGGGTTAAGATGGATGGTGCGCCAAAGAAGTGAATTTTCACAATTTTCGACATAACATTTTCCCTTGCTTATTATCGAAAATCAAGGTTCGACAATCCGGAAATAATACTTGTGTACAACTCATTGCATTACTACATATTGACAGACTGTCTTATTTTTGAAGCAGTGATGGCAGATAGGAAAAAGATACATTTTTCCTATCTGCTATCAGTGCTTCAAAAATAAGAAAGTCTGTGACTATATAATTAAGTAAGAAGGTGTACAAAAGTGTAATCTACGGATTGTCGAGCCTTGATTTTAAATAGTAAGTGACGGGAAAAATTTATGTCGAAAATTGTGAAAATTCGTTTCTTTGGCGCTCCATCCCCCTTAAGGTTTTGTAGTAACGTGATTGGTGCCCCAACCGTGAGGTTAGTGTTATGATGTGGTATGACATATGCGATGATGCTGCAGAGAAACTTCAGAGGAATGTTGACTCAGTGGCGAGTTGTGGATTGTGTTCCAGGGGAAGCGGTTCTGGACAAGGACTACACTGTAAAAAAACTTCCTTATTAGTATTAGAAGTTTAAACCCACCACACCATTGGACTCTTACCACGCTTCAGCTTGTAAACAAAGCAAATGTTCATAATTGTTAGTATATAGTATGCATTTGACTGCTAAGTGTGTATAGGAACGGTACCATTTTTGTATGGAAAACAATTTTAACATACCTACTTTCTTAATACCCATATACGTCAGTGTGGAAAATTTACAAAAAAATGTGATATTGTATACACAACACTGACTGTTGAACCGTTTGACTGCCAAGTGCAGGTTGAACAGCCAGTCAGTAGCTTGCAAGAGGAGAGGATCCTTCAGTCATTCATAGCAAATTAAAAACTAATGTCTGTTTCCTGTTAATACTTGTCATGTGTTCATAGTTAATAGTCGGATCTAATACCACCTCTCATTTAATATGACTAACCTTCGTCAATGAATAAACTACTTAAACTTAGTCCAGTTATACAGAGTTGAACATAATCTATGTCTACCTTCTCAGACAATTTCATCCATGTGACTTATTCCAACAGCCTCGTAGTCCTTAGGTGTCAGGACCACAAAGCAGATATGCAGGAGCGCATGTAAGGCACTGAAACAAAGTGATGCAAACATCTTTTCGCGAAAACTACCGGGCCCTAGTAATATTGGTATGTTGCAGTTAATATTGTCCTCAACGTTGTGGCCACACTATTGCGTCTCTTTAGGAAGGACTTTTATCCCCACGCCTTCTGTTTTCCTCTCGATATCGTTGAGAAACGCCAAAATTATTTAACACATACAGAATATTTTCTTAAATATGTTACGATTTTCTGTGAAACAAAGTACAGTAATGTAGTGAAGTAGCTTAATGCATGCACCACCAATGAGATGAGTTTTCACACTGCGGGCAACTACGGGAACTGCTCAGATAAAGTGGGGAAGAACACTAAGCTGGCAGCACTGGCGAGGCGTATATGTGTTCCAAACAGTGTTGTGTGGTGAGCAGTTTCAAGGTAAGCTGGTGTTTTCTCAGTGCTGTACAATCTCGGCGTACCCGCAGAAACTAGAAACAGCCGTATAGCTGGGTTTAACATAACGTAATACGGCCAGTCTCGAGTTAGCTGCACGACACCCATTACACATGTGTTATGATGTCAGCTACACAAGCACATCTGAGAAGCTGAGGCGTGCACGAGGAAGTAAACATGTACAGTTGCGAACAAACTCAGCTTACCTTGCAACACCTTCAACACACGCCAGTGGTTCCAAAGGAAACGGCGTAAGAGTGCGTGGTACATAATTCAATGCTAAAATCATTAATCTTAAACTGTAGGTTTCTTGAAGCCAATTTGCGAAAATAAACAGTAGCAATCCTAGACAATATTTTTATCCAACGTTTTAAACAAAATTGTTTCCAGTGTTACGAACTTCTGAGGCACAATCTCTGACGCCGGAACCTCGTGCATTTAACTGCGGCGCAGGATATCACGCGTAACGAATGAGCCATTCTGGATAAATATTTACTCGTAAAGTTGGCAAATACCATTATCTAGGGTTGCCATTGAGTATTTTATCCATATTGGCTTCAAAAAAAGCGTAGAAATCAATTGATGTTTTCAATGTTTATTTATCTACTACGCTCTCTTAAGCCCACCTCGCGCGATACCTAATTTCTGCTAGGCCTATCTTCTTTATAGAAATTAATATGACATATTCGTGACAGTGGCTATAGCAGAATAGGAAGCGTCGTTACTCGCTCATATTCACACGATTCCTAGAGTGGTAACTGAAAACTAATCTCTATTTCAATGAAAGTGGAGTCAGTTTTAGTGGGAAAAATGTGAGAATCGCAAACGAAAATGGTGGAATACACCTTGACTGCATAAACTTAATAAAACATGTTATTATGGTAGGCTAGCGAAGCTTGCGTATTAATTAAGATTATTTTACTTACGTTATTTTGTGATGTCGACGCCATTTTGAACAGAACAAATAGTGAGATTTTACGGTCATGTGACCAACACAAAATGACTGCTATTGGTCGTAAGGGTTTGTGGGTAGAAAACAAGCAGAAATGCTAACAGAAAAATTGATCATGCATGCTTCTGGGCAACCTTTCGGGTGCGGAATCTGCTGTGCCCCGAGATAGACCCCTTAGGACGGGGCTAAGGAACTGAGAATCGTGTGAGACCAGCTTTAGCAATGACTATGTACACAACTCTGAGTTGTCTATGGGAGCATCATACTGGAAGGTGCAAGTGAATCTCCTGCCAGTAACGTTCAAGATAGATGCAATGTATGCATTCTCCAAGATACAAAACACTCTTATCGGAGGATTCCTGCAGGCATGTCAAGTCACGTGCTAATAGTGTATAGTCGGCTCTAATATCGCGTTCCTTGAAGCTCGACCACGCCTCGCCACAAGTTGGCAGCACTGGCAAGGTCCAGCCCTGCTGCTAATTATCTCCTTTCCCCTGGACGAGCAGCCTTTATGCTTGTGGAGGTGCGGGGGAGGAGATGGCGGGGACAAAGGTAAAGTCAGAGCACCGTGGCTAAGCTATGGAGCCGAGTAGCTCCATTCACTCGCATTCATTACCGTGACGGGCTGACCGCAACTTTGATTGCCCTGGTGGAACATTGGGCAGGATTGGTGTAGGAGGAGAGATGTAGGCGCCGTGTCGCATGACTGGCAAGATGGGTCAGTGTGCCGTGTCGAGACTTCTTCTTACCTCTGTACCTCGTCTTCTCTGTAGATGTACCTTCCAATGTACCGGCTGTCGTGGGATTCACGGATACATGTCGTACCGCGTTGTTCTACTTATGCAATTTAATATGAAAATACTCCTTTGTACAGCGGCGTCATTTCAGGTTTTTCTTTGGGGGGTTGGGGGGGCATGATTTTTTTTTCGGCGACAGTGACATTGCATATTTTTTATTAATTAAGCATTTATAAATTATGAACTTTAATAATACAATTTTCAGTTCTATGTACTTAAGTTAGCATTATTTAAATAACAAAATATAAAAAATTTGTTTTATATATATATATATGTATATATATATATATATATATATATAATTCTAAATCTAGGGGGGACATTTGCCCCTCCCTGCCCCCCTAAATGACGCCCCTGCCTTTGTAGAGCTACTGTTTTTTTGGTGAAAAGAGTTTTGCAATGATTTCTCTCAGTGTTTTATGTGCACAGCCGCAGCTCCGATTCATGGTCAGTGATTGGATGTTTTAGACTATCAATATCTCGGAGTTCAACCAGCTAATCACAGACATGAAGTGTAGCAGTAACTATGTTCTGGTTGGCTCAGTCATATGAGCGACGCCTCTGCACTAGTGCACACTGCCAATTGCCAGGGATCCCGGTTTTTCGCGAAAAGAATTTTGCCCCAGTTGGTTTCAGTGTGTTACGAGCACATGCGCAGTTCTGCTTCATGGGTTTTGGCAGCATGTCTATGTGAAGAGCCGTATCTCATTTGACTGAGGCAATTACAATAACATTCCTGCGACACCACACGTCTGTGATTTGCCGGTAGAATCCCAAGGTTCGTGAGAGTTAAAATATCCAAACACTAGAGACACGAGTATTTCGCGTATTGATCTGGCAACAGCCTAGACTTCTCAGACCTGTACTCACACTGGCCAAAGTCAAATATCCATTGGCTTCTAACCGTAACACGTGTTACCACCACGACTTGTTTCCTTATTTATCACTGGCTTGCAGTCGTCAAAGATGTGTTAAAACAGGTGTCGTCTAATCACAGAAGGAGTAGTGAAGTATACATTATTGGCATTCAACCTGACCTAGAATCAATACGCGAAATAATTGTGCCTCTACCAATCACTGACCGCGAATCAGAACTGCGGATGTGCACGTAGGGCTCCGAAACAATGTGGTGCAAAATTCTTTTAACCAAAAATCACTGGCTCTACACTTTGGAAAACTTGTATTGAGTCCTTGGTCACCAAGTAGAAATATATAACATTCCTGGTGCAGCAGCGACTATCCACTTGGAGCTGTGGCAGTTGAGCTGCAAATACCGAGGTGAGTTACTGGAGAAGCTGTACCTCTCTTCTTATAACATCTGAGTGTGTACTGTTCCTGCCTCTACCAGTCAACTGTTTACACAGACAACCGAGAGTTATAGTAATTATAGTAATTGCTAATCACCTCTTTCCATACAACATTTCATTCTTCACCACCGCCCGTCAGCAATGTAGAATGCTGAGCAGGTATTATGACGACTGATTAATTAGCTCGAAATTTCATGCCGCGAAGAATATTTCCACTTAAGTGATGTGTGTTGGGGTCGAATTAGACGTGAGATCGTGCTATATGTCCATGTTGAATGTCTTAATGCAACTGCAACCACTGTCATTTCCCAATTCTCACAGTGTGCCTACTTCAGAGCTTCTTTGGCACTACTAAACCTGAATATTTCCGTATATCCTATAACCCACGCATTGTCTAAGGTATTTATTTTATATTTTTGTTGGTGTTTACGTCTTGTCGTCAGCAATGCCATTCGTAGAGACTAGATTCCAAGTTATTATCTGACAGCATACTGGACTGACTGCAAGTTACTGTGAGCTCATATGACTTCTGATGTTGAGCGACTGTTTGTGTGGCCAGCCTGAAGGACTTATAACAAATGAAGGTTAACTGTTGAATGCACACCATCTTGTAATGCGGTCACATGAAGATACGAAGGCCCAGAGCAAATTACGTTTGTGTGAGTATAGGTCAGTGGATCATAGACTGTCGCCAAATAATAACACGAAATACGGCATCTCTAGTCTTCAGGGATTTTTTGGTCTATCTGAGAAATTTCAGGGAATTTACTTGCCTCATTCATTTTGTGCTTCTGTAGAAGTCATAGAATGGGAAATTGTGGAGTTTTGATAGCATTATAGCATTTTTGTTCATAGACTGCTTATTTTTCTCTTTCAGTCACTTTGCAATCATCTTTAACACTTTTAACATGAAAACTTTCCTGAAACTAAAAACAATTGTAAATGTTTCACCACCATCAAAACTTAACATCTTTGGCCCCAATAAAATAAGAGTTTTTGAATATTGTAAGAGTTATGGAGTGCTCAGTTTAAAGTGAACTGACTATAAAAAATTACCGTCATGTGGAGGTGATGATACTCCATTGTCGAGCGTGTGCTCTCGCCACGCCTGTGCAACCAATGCGAAGGTAGGACAAGAGCGAGGAAATATGAATATTTTTTAGTGTGACTATAGGTTGTTCAGGGTGAAGGCAGTACTTTTTAAGGCTCTCCTAGTCCGAAATTAATGACAAATTAAAACATATTTTATTTTTACCGCAAGCGGTACCAACTGTAGTTAAATTTATACAGCATGTTTAATTCTTACTTGTCAATATTTATGTTAACAAATTTTTGCCCCAAGACAGTAGTAGTTGACTGAAAAAAAAAGCGTTAGTACGTTTTTGTGTGGTAAACAGTGGCATTGGATGTAAAAAGCCAAATGTTACTCGCACATTACATGATTTGAGGAAGGAACGTTTATGCAGTGTAAACAAAACGCCTGGCACACGCAACACACGTTGTAAAAACAAAGAAATGTCAGTGTGTGTAGGATGTGAGGCAAGTGTGGAGAGAAGGGAGGACTTGTGTCGCCACCCTAGTTGAAAGGGATGTGTGTACCTCGCTCCAGAGTCTGCAGGCCAGCAGCCAGACTCCCGCCCCGCTCATATATCAACACGTCAAACCTTCAGCAACGCTCTGTCTCACTTTACATCTTACATGGACCCGCACAGCTGTGCCTAGACTACCCTGCTCTACTGTGTTACGACGAAGGTCGCCGGTAACTGACATCACGTCGCAGGACTATACCCCATATCATGGGCGTACCCAGCAGTTGAGCATTTTTCTGGAAGAAGGGCACATACGCCTACACAAAAATGGTGTTTTGAGATATTTAGGTTTAATTACTTTGTTTCATATGGAATTTCAGCAATACAAATTAAGTTACGAACATATTGCAAATAATCTAAACGTACACATATTGTAAAGTAACAGTTATCAATACAAGTTTGTGTTCATAGATGATTCTGTACAAATAAAATACTCCCCTAATCTTTATTTTAGAGTACCTTAACAAAATTGTGAGGGAACATATTACACAAAAAGGAGATTACATTCAAACAATTTCCCGAAGAAAGGGTCATAGTTCTACGGTCCTGTCTTCCGGGAACCTCCTAAATTGTTTTCCGTGGTGGTTTTTAAATTTTTTAATCTAATTATTATATATATATTTTTTTGCAATAACTTGTATAGACATACACAATTCAAAATTTTATAGATGCAAAAACTCTGATTTTTTTTGGAGGGTGGGAGGGTTTCAACCCCAAAAGCTGTCATTCTGGGTGCATCCATGTCCCAGACGTCTACAAAGGAGAGCATTTATGTAAAGTGGCGTGCATCGTGGCAGAGAGGGACTTGGCAATCATGGCCGCAACTGGGATCATGTCTACCGTCGGAAGTTTATCAATACTTAATGACATAGCTAAGAAAAGAGAGGAATCCCAGCATATGCACTGAAATATACTCTACAGAAAGGGGTGTAACCATTCAGTAGTTACATGCATTAATAATAAAATACTACCGGGGAAAATGAAAGTGTAGTTTGTTTGTAAGCGGAGTTTGAAAAGTCATGTTGATATAGTGGCGACAATCTTTTCTTTATTTTATTAGTAGCTAGTTTTGCGCAGTGATGGTACATAACTAGTGTCGGATTTCCTGCTAACCTGTGTAGCCACACCACAGCTCTGTATCAAAAAAATTATAATTTTATTTTAGAACATGTGTTTATAAGTGCTAAGTGAAACCCTTGACAAATATTGCCACACAGAGAAACTTTGCACAATATATTATGTTTAGTATTTAAAAACGTACACTTCACCAAAATAAGATAGGCGAATATCTTTACCGTTTTGATGTTTCATTATTGTAATTAATATTATATATACATGCAGACTTGTTTGACCGCTCATGCTCTAATAAGGGATTATGTAATAAGAGTCGTAACTCCCACGACGAGAACTTTTTTCTTCGAAGATGCCTAAAGTACATTATAACTCCTCTCTCACCAATACCAAAGTCAAAAAAAGCATCGTGAATGGTGAACAGACGTTTAATAATGGCCATGTTCACAATATAATTCTCAATGTTCTATTTAACCTTTCAATATACTGGATAAACAAAACTATTTGTTAATGACATGCGTTAGTATATATCCAGAATTTCGTGTCGTGGTTACTTTACTGACCGTATTTAATTTTTATTTGATAAGTTGTCCGAAATAGGAGGGAAACTTTGACAATCTTCAGTTTAGGATGTGTTTCCCTTATTTCAGTTACAATTTTTACATTGATGTATATATAGTGTAGCAAATTTGCTGTCCTGGGTGCATCCAGGTTCGTTTGGGATGAAGGGATTAAATAATTAAAGTTTTTAATTTAATCTCAATCTCTATAAACGCTCTACATTAAATGTACAACACTCGCGATTCACATTTTTCAAATAGACACTTTCATAATTATATACAGATAATCTCCCTATAAGCCGAATTTACTACGCTAGTGTATAATTAATAACATCTCTCTCAAATCAGTCCTCCGACCACATAAGTTTCCATATAGAAATTGTCTCAAAATGTACAGCTACAGTTCAACCTGTTACTCTACTCTCACACTTACTCACACCACTGGAAGAGTGTTACTGTTGTCCACACCTTTGTAGTTTCTCCTCAATCTGCTGGTGCCGCTGTGGCAGGCGATTTGTACCCAGGCGTTCTGTACCCCCTTGGAAGGCGCAGTGGCGGCAAATGTCAAAGAGGAGAGGGGGCGCTAATAACCGAAACCACAAGGGTTCGCAACTGCACAATAAGACTCGGACCTTCGCCTTTGTCAAATAAAGAATGGGCATCTTAGCAGAATAACTGAGTAAGAGCCACAAACTGTAATACACATTTCAGTGTCGCGCTTTCAATTCACAAAATATAATACTGACTTGTCCCTTCCATGCCTAGCTATTTTTGTTCAAGCATGTACTTTTGAAGATCAACTGGATGTAATAACTTATACTATAACAGGCCTACGCGATAAAATGTGTAAGGCATGCTGCTATTTTACCTACCCTACAGGCAGGCCTAACAAAGCGTGTAATTCTGACATTAATATTCGTTCTTAGTTTCGTTCGTTGACAATGCACTTCATTCAAGATAATATACGTTTAGAGACAAATTATGTAATGGAAGCAGCCAAACTATAAAGGTTAAAATGAACCAATTTCTGGCGTTTACTTCATATAAATGAATGCGTAATGCAATACATAATTTACTCCTAAAGAATTTTGAAAACACAGTCAGTACAAACACTCAATATCAAACCCTTTCCTTATACAATTGGTTATACGACTTTCAACAAATACATATGAATTTAGTCTTCTTATTGAGAGAAAGGATAATACCTAAATGTCTGTTTTACGATTTAGCTTTTACACTAATACCATACATATAACCATAATATTTTTCAATAAACTGTATCTATGTATACCTGAGGTTCGTTACGAGAAGGAAACTGGACTGAAGTTAGCTCTATCCGCCAGCTCTATCCGCTCCAGGGCCGGCTCGGAGCAAAAAGGGCATATGTAAATTCGACTCGCCAGGACGAAAAAAATTTTGAATAAAAAAACTGGCCTTGGTACCACTATAGCGGCTATGTACTATCATTAATATTGTTATGTACTTTAATTAACACCAAATATCGTAGCGCTATATATCGTAGGGGGCTTGTCATAGCCTTCCGAACGCGAAATATACGCACTTTTCGTGTGCGGCGCCGAAGAAAAAAATTTATATTAAAAAAACGGGACATAGAAACACATTAAAACTATGTCATATTTTAAGTAAGCCTATATACTTTAATTAAAACCACATTTTAAGTCATACAACATCGTGGGGTACTTGTGATAGCCCCCCGAATGCGAGCAGCGCGCAATTTTACACTGCGCGCAAGAAGAAAAAAATTTCTATAGAAAAAACTGGCCTTGGTACCACTATAGCGGCTATGTACTATCATTAATATTGTTATGTACTTCAATTAACACCACATTTCGTAGCGCTATATATCGTAGGGGGCTTGGCATAGCCTTCCGAACGCGAAATATACGCACTTTTCGTGTGCGGCGCCGAAGAAAAAAATTTA
>PNEQ01005917.1:0-30096 GCA_003012365.1 Medauroidea extradentata
GCTCTATGCCAATTTTGGTGGCTCTATCTCTTATATTTTCTAGTATTTTTCGAAAAATGTTTAAAAAATTATTTTTTTCAACGTGGCGTAGCTCCCTTAATATTTACCACAGAATAGTGTTGGTTTATATACCCCACCTTATTTTCCATAACGAATCCCCTCCCGGACTTTGGCACATGAATTCTGGTCCACCCTGTGTATATATATATATATATATATATATATATATATATATATATATATATATATATATATATAGGCTATATTTTTTTTTTTTTTAAAAATTCCTAGTCTGAGATACAAGCTGCCAAAAATGGCACTTTGGCCACATTTCTTACCTGCAACTTTGTGCAAACTTTCAAAGTGGCCATATTCAGAATGGTCCGAGATAATTTGTTGCAGCTTATTTTATTTGAAAGATAATATTTTTCTGTTTCAAATTATACTCTTTGTTCGAAAATATCCGTCCAAAACAACTTGCCATAATTTTTTGAATTATGTAAAATATATATATTTTATAATAAATATTTAAAAAAAATATCAAATCCAAAAATTTTGATTTTTCCCTGAAAAGGAGAACTTCCAGTTTTGAGTTTAAAGATACAATTTAACACACATTAAACCAGTTTCTATTACTACATACTCTCATCTTGGTCCCATAAAAATCTAAAAATAATTTTTAATAAAAAACATACTAATTCTTAGCAAAATTCAGTAACAGACACAGCTTTAAAATATATTAAAGCTTCCAAAATATTTGTGCAAGTTTCAAAACTTAACATAGTAGAGATTCAACAGCATACCACTACTTAGAATTGAAACTAACAATTCAATGCATTAAATATTTGTTCAATTGCATCAGTACCTTCCTTTGATATTGAATGATGCCTTTCTGTTGAGCTAGTTTGAACTGGAATCCCCACAATTTTTAAAACATGGTGAATTGCAGGAATGTGGTGGTGGTGGCGTCTCGCAAGTGGACTTCTATATCCTCAGCTATCCACCAGTCACACCCATACAAACATGCATCTCTCTTTGTAGGTTGTGATTCATAATACTCTTTCATTTCAGAGACCTTGGTTTAATAAATAAACTTCCTTCCTTCTTGCTGTTTAAAGTTATAGCAACATAGGTTCGCCCATCACCGAGAGTCCATGTGTGTCTTCTGAATTCCTTTTACAGCGTTGGTTTGGTTTGACCATTCTTCCTTTTTTTTTTTACTAAAGGAATTAAACTTCATTTTTGGGCAACAGGATGAGGGCTGTTGATGTATACAACCTCACTACTCTTGTAAAATCCTCTGCATTCTGAATTACTGCTGTGCTTGGGCAGGTAAGATTGTTTTGTTGTGATGTGCTTCAACAAGCCTCCTACAGCATTGCAAGACCCCTTCTCATGACCAGTAGCACTGTATACCCATACCATTGGCATTTGCAACTTTATTAGCTTCAAACAGTTGGTAACAAATTTTTAAGTAGTTAGGGGCACTATCAGAAATATATACATTTTCTGGCTGTGATTGTGGCTGTTGCAGAATTGTGTTTATCGCCAATATATGTTTTCTGTTATCACTTAACAACAACAGTTAGTCTTCTTTTGAAAATATGTAACTCCTGTAAAAATTTAATTTGATTATTACTCCAATGATATCCTTATATTTCTTGTGCCAGAAACACATACTAGCTCTCAGCAATCACAGTGACACACTAAACATACTTGTTCAGTCTAGTCCATTTCTTCAATACGCTGTTGCGGTTTCCAAATGTTTACATGTTACTGCTTTTACTGTCCATTTCCCAAGGGTGTCAATGGCAAGAGCTTTCTTAATGAGTTAATTTTCCTCCCATGTTGCACATGTAACTTCAGAAGAGTCATCTCCTGCCATGTTTACCAGACCAAGTGTCTATTGTCTGTAAGTTGAATCCTCCCTTTCCAGGGCAGTTACCACATTCCTGAAACAAACAAGTTTCCCTCTCTACATCACAAACTACTAAGGTGTAATGTTTTACGCCTACAAGTAAGTTCTTCAAAGTTACCACACAAAGCTTGAAATTGGCATAATACACATACAAAATGACATCTCTAGGCAGGGGTGGAACCATTCACCTAGGTCATGGTGCAATGGTGCTTACGTACATCAGGGCTTCGCACTTAATATTATTGAGTCCAACGTGGCTCCCGTCATGTAGGCCTATAGAGTTATGTAGTGAGCCAAGGTCGAATGAAACATAACCTTAGTGCAATGTACCATCTACAGCATCAGATGCTTACTGCCAGTAATGCACCACAAGGTCAGCCTCAACCAGTTGCACCATGGTGTTCCTCACCACGTACACCATGAGTTGATCCAGAGTGTACTTGACCAGCAGAGCAATGTGTTTGCCACAGCAGACCCCTTGAAGCGCACCAGTGTAAATGAACGTGCAATTCCTACGCATCCACATACCCGTATGTTTATTCCCCCTGGTAGTTATGGACATACAGGCAAACAACCAATCCTCATGCAGGTGCAGGAGATGTTACGCGATAGCATTATTGAACCCAGTGAAAGCCCATACAATTTTCTAATTGTTTTGGCAGAAAAGAAGGATGGTTCATTACGTTTCTGTGTAAATTTCAAACCTGTCAACAAAGTAACCATCAATGCCCAACCCCCTCTGCTGAATATTACAGACACTTTAGCTAACCTTGGGAATGCTAAAATTTTCACATCTCTCGACTTGAAGGCATGCTATTGGCAGGTGCCAATAAGACCTGAGGACCGACCCAAGATTGCCTTCACAATAGCCATATTTCTGGACGTTGCAAAAGCCTTCGAAAAAGTCTGGATATCTGGGTTAATTAGGAAGTTAGTTAATTTCAAATTCCCCGACTGCTACATATGCCTTATAAACAGTTATTTCAAAAACAGGCAATTCTACGCCACAATAGACTGCGAAAATTCTCCCTCAAAACCACTAGAAGCCGGAGTCCCCCAGGGCTCCGCATTATCACTCTTTCTGTACAATATTTACACAGCTGACATCTCCAACTCTTACAGCTCACTCCAAACGTACGCCAACGACACAGTACTCTACGCCCGTGATAAAACACTCATATACGCACACTTACATGTTCAATGTCAACTAATTGAGCTGGCTACCTGGTTTAATAGTTGGAAAATTAAAATAAATGCAGAAAAATCACAAGCACTCTTAATAACACGCAGAACAAAAATTGCTAACCTCAAAACAATTAAATACAATGACACGGAAATTCCTTACACGGACACAGCCAAATATCTTGGCGTACCCATAGACAACAAATTCAGATGGAACACGCACACACAAACAGTCAAAAAACTCGTCACAGCTAAATTACCTCAGCTATATCCACTGCTAAAATCCCCACGGCTTCCTACTCGCTTAAAATTACAATTATACACCATTCTAGTTCGTTCGGCCTTAACTTACGCTCACGAAGCTTGGGGAAATGTGTCAAAAACACACTTAAATTCATCACAAGTAATTCAGAATAAATTCCTTAGAGTCATAACGAATGCAAACAGATGCACTAGAAACAGTGATATTCACAAAACATTAAAAATCCCCTACAATGGCAATAAAATGATATCACAAAATAATAAGTATTTTGACAAATTAACACAACATTCTAACCAAGTCATACGGAAACTAACAGACTATGACCCGGATATTAACATTCATGTCAAAAGGACTAAAAAACCCAGATTAATGTAATTACAGCCATCACAGTTACATAACATATTTCTAACATTGAATAACAGTCGGCCATAGTCTCTGGCAGCCAAACCAGCTCTCGGGAAACATGTTACCGCATTTTTTCACGTAAAAATGTATCACAAAAATATTATTTCTGAAACTGTTCGCGAAATCGCCTGTGATTGGCCTTCCACACGGCTGAGCAGCCAATGGCTAGCAACGCCTCGCGGGCAAGCTTCTCACAGCTCGGGCACAGAACTTTTAGCTCACATCACTCATTTAATCACTTTTAAACATAATTCAATTATTTTTTCACCTCATTTCATGCTGACATGACTGCATCACAGAATTCCGGGGCTTAACGTAACATTAAAATCACGTGAATTCTGCATTAACATAATTGTTTAAACTATTATTACATACACAGACAGGCTGCAGGTTTCACAACCTGGAGCCTGACTTACACAAGACCTGCATTATTTCATGTAATCAAAATTCCGTAAATAAGGGACAACAGGGTGGGGAAGGCTCTCCTGCCACCCCCCTCCTTATCCTAACCTCTCCAGCAGGCGAGGGGCGGATAGGACGGACTAGGGTTATAGGGGCTGCTTCGGTTGCTCTCTGGTTAAGGCTGTGGAGCCGATACACCACATACTATGAGAGGGGGGTTAGTCTTCTCCTTCTCTCCATTTTCTAATGCATTATAACTGAGTGGACATGAGTCCCCCCCCCCTCAGGGCTTGTACTACCCCAGCGCTGAGGCCTTGGGCCAGTGATGATGTACGGCGGCAACTATTCCAGATGGTAGACAATTTCAATTCTTTGCGATGCCATTTGGTTTACAAGAAGCCCCAGCAACATTTAAAAAAATGACGACATGCGTTCTGGACAGCTACGCAGGGAAATTTGCAGCAGCTTATTTAGATTATATAATCATCTGGTCCCAAACGTGGAAAGAGCATGCTCATCATATGTCATTAGTGCTTGAGCGGCTGGCCACGCATGGTCTGACTTGCAATTCAGAAAATGCCATATTGGCACAACTGAACTGGATTTCTTGGTGCTCATTGTGAACGCTGAGGGGAAACCACCCAACTGAGAAACAGCTCCAGATCATTGCAAAGGAAGCCCCGCCACGTACACGTAAACAGCTGTAACAATTTCTAGGGCTGGCTAATTGGTTGCGTTCTTTCATTCCAGAGTTCTCCATAGTAGCCAGACCACTAACAAACTTGCTGTCACCAAAAACCCAGTTTCAGTGGACCAAAGCAGCATAAAATGCTTTCGATGAACAAACTCAGTTTTAGCCAGTGTAGAATGCTAGCTCAACTAGACCCAAACAAACTAATAATTGTGCAGACAGATGCGAGCCAAGAAGGGATACGTGCCATCTTGTTGCAAGATCAAAACTTACTACGTGGGCAATGTTATTACAGGCTTTAGATTTTACAGTACAGCATGTTCTTGGGAAGCAAAATGAGCCGGCGGATGAGTTATCACGCAACCCAGGTGAGGTAGTAGACACTAGAGATGATGCAGAACGGGAAGAACTGTTGCCACCCCCAGCGGTGCACCTGGACAGATCTCAGAGGCCTCAGTTTACGAAGCTGCTGCCTGCGTCCTGAGTGCGACCACTCCACCCACTCTCCCGCCTCGTGCAGAACTAGATGACTTGGATGCCTTTGTATACACAGCCCAGCAGACCGATGAGTACACGCAAGACATTGTGAAACGTTGCAGTGAGCAGACGTGTGAGGCATATCGTGTCCTTGACTGTGTGCAAGATAATGCCCTGGGAGTGAACAGGCAACGCATCTTCGCACCCCAAGACACTAGAGCAGAAATTTTCAAAATGCTACATGTAAACGGACTTGCAGGGCACCCAGGGGCTGAACAAACAATATGTGCAATTCATGACCGGTTTTACTGGCGTCGTGTGAGACAGCGTGCGACGTTGTACACTGCCAACGTAGGAAAACCAGGAGATCGGATGGCACAGGACAGCCAAGTGCCTAGACAACCAGCTGAAACGTTTCATACTGTGGCACTCGATCTGATGGGTCCTTATCCTAGGACTTTGCGGGGACGATAGCGCATGTGTTGGAAGCAGAGTTCTTTCCAAGGTGGGATTACCCTTGGGTGTTGTTAACGGATAATGGGGCTTAGTTCTCAGGGCGGCGATGGTGGTGTTTCTGTTAAAAGTGGCATGTTACACCCCATACGACACCAGTGTACCACCCTAGGGAGAATCCCACTGAGAGACGGAATCAGGAGATTAAGGCACGCTTGCATCTTGACACTGATCACGCAAAATGGGACACTCACATTCCAGAGGCCTTGTACTGTTTAAGGCGGCGCGTAAATGCAGCGACAGGTGAGACACCAGCCATGCTTATGCAGGGACAAAATCTTCCCCTACCTGGACAGTACAGGGTGCAAAATAAGAGTCCGTACATCGCGGGAGAGAACTCAGAGGAAAAGGCACAAGCCATTCAGCTGCCACATGATTCAGCGCAGCGAAAGCCGGCAGAGTATCAGGCACAGCGCACACCAGTGTCAACGCACCCCCCTCCTGCACTATCACCTGGAAAGATGGTCTATGCACGCTTGAACCCTCTTTCGGTAGTGTGGAAAAACTTCTTGGCAGGACTAGCACCAAGGGGCTAGGCCCTTTGCAAGTGTTGCGAGTGGTGGGACCTACATCTGTGTTGCTGAAGCTACCCTCAGGACGAGCTGCCAAATACCATCGAGACGCTGTGCGGTTAACCCCAGATGAGAATGCAGAACAAGTGGCTGAACCTTTCAGAGCTGAAACTCCAACCCCACAACGAGAAGAGGAAGGAGAGGACAGGCATGAAGTAAACCATACTACTTCTACTCCTGCTGACAAGAAGCAAGAGGATTTCAGAGGGTTTCCGAAAGAAGAGGAAGCACAAGTGCTGATGGGGGTACACCCTTCCGAGGGTTTGAATCCTACACAGAACCAAATCAAAATGTTTCTTCCATTTCCCCTGATCTGGGAGCCGGATGACAAGGATGAACAACGTGATTCTCCAGAAGTGTGTGGGAACCCTTGTGGCCACTTCATTGTTCGCTAGAGACATCAACTTTCAGGGCAACAGTAGAAGAGCCCCAAGTTGCCTGTGTTATTTTCCACTGAAGTTTTATTGCTTTTAGGTTAAGTGTGTGTTTTGTTTACATTTGCTACATTATACGATACGTTCCTACTTGCAACACGAACGTTACAGTTTAAAGAAAAAAGGTTAAGCTTAGGGTAAAAGGGATTCATCATCATTGTTTAGTATATAATCTCCATCCTTTTACTGTTGAATTATATTTGCAACGAGTCGTCAAGTGCAGCAGAAGTGGCAAGCCTGGGGCGAGAGAACCGGTGAATAACCGTACTGTGACAAGAAAAACGGGGAATCACCACACTGTGATGAGAAAAATGGAGAATCACCCCACTGTGATTTTCTAGGAATTTTCCCTATTATCAATTCAATTCAATTCTTTATTGTCTCGTGGACTACATTGTGTACAGAAATTGTACCATAGTACAGGACTTGTCAATATAAGATACATACATATATACATATTTACGATATAGTACAATACAAAAATCACAACATATCTTTACTCTGAGAGCCCACATAAAACTGTATGTTCACCCACATGAATACAGATTACTAAATATAAATTGCATACAGTAGTATTTACACTAATAACAGCAAATCATTACATCAATACAATTGGGGACCAAACATGAGACACTACCTAACAACAACTACATATATTTAGACCATATGCATATACTTATCATTGTATACAGATTTACATAACTGCTTCCCATCATATATTAGGGACCATAAATTCTTTGATGGTATAGAAATTGTAACTTAATAATACACTTTTCAATTTTTTCTTAAATGTAGGCAAGTGTTTTATTGATTTAAGAATTGCTGGAAGTTGGTTATATAGACAAATGGCAGAATACTTAGGGCTGTTTGCAAAGCATGAAGTATTATATGATGTTACATGAAATATATTTTATTTCTTGTACTATAACTGCGTATATTGCAATTCTGTATTTCATTATTAAGCTTTATGTGTGCATAGATAAGCATTTCATGTAAACAGAGTAAGGTTAGAATTTCTAGTTTTTTAAAAAGAAGCTTGCAAGAAACTCGCAGATCAGCATGCATTATTATTCTAATAATTTTCTTTTGTAGAATAAAGATCTTCTTGGCATCTACAGAGTTTCCCCAACAAACTATTCCATGCCGTAAATGTGCCTCAACATAACCAAAATAAATCATTTTCAGGGCACTTAAGTTAACCAGTTTTGAAAGTGTTCGCATTGCAAATGCTGAGGAGCTAATTTTTTTCGACAGATAAGATATATAGGGTTTCCAGTTGAGTTGTTCATCAATATAGATGCCTAAGATTTTTGGTGTGTTGGTATGAGCTACCACATCACCACTAATTGAAACAACTGGTTCTTGAGAAGTACATACTTTTTTTAGTCTAAAGTGCATCCAGATTGTTAATAATTTATTTAGTGTTAAGTCATTTGAGCTGAACCACTCTGTAATATCATTTGTTAAATTCATAATATTTTCTTGCAAATCAGTTGAATTGTCCCCAAGTATAGATATGTTAGTATCATCAGTATACAACACAAACTTGCCACTTGAGATAATATTGGGAAGAGAAACAATAAAGGTCCAAGAACAGAGCCTTGAGGTAAACCAATTGAAATATTTCGCCTGTCAGATTTAATCTTATACAGTATTTAGTATTAGTATATACGTTAGTGTAGGGTATTACAACCACGTGAGACCGATGGGACAGATAAGACTTGAACCAGTTGAGAGTTACGTCTCTGATGCCATATAAACTTAATTTCTGGATAAGTATAGTATGATTGACACTGTCGAAAACCTTACTCCGATCACAAAAAAGTCTTACAGGACATCTCCTGTAATCCAGATCCATCACTATATCATCAATGAATTCAAATAAAGCATTGGTAGTTGATTGATTTACCATGGCTGAATCCATGTCGGTTGAGTTGTTTTTTTTTTCTCCAAAAAAGGACATAAGTCTATTAAACATCAGGGACTCTAATATTTTTGAGAACCCAAGCACTAAGGATGTAGGCGTATAGTTTTGGCACAGGTTACGTGGGCCTTTTTTATGGAGAGGGAGAACTTTAGAACACTTCCATAAGCTTGGAAAAATACCTTACAGTAGCGTTTCATTAAACAGACGCAGTAGTGCAGTTGCTATGTAATCAATGCATATTTTAATAATAAAGTCAGGCACATCGTCAAGGCCAGATGAGCGTTTATCTTTCATTTTGTTGACCACAGACAGCAATTCTTTCTTGGATACAGGAAACAGATACATGGAAGGATTGGAAGTTATATTATGAAAAGCAGGGGTTTTAACCCCATTTATATTACTAGTTAGCAAGAAATCATGTATTATAAATATTCACTAAAAGCATTTGCGACTTCATTTGGAGCTTAAAACGTCTTGCACATTAAAGTTATTTTTAACAAAAATACAAACACCACAGTTTTCAGACAATGCTCTACTGTATCATGATACCAGTACGAAGCCAGGTATATAAGCATGTTCATTAACTTTCAGCCAGTGTTCAGATAAACACAAGACATCACAACGCAGGCAATCCACAAGTGCTTGAATCTGTTCTATTTTATTTCAGATTGACTGAATGTTTTGGTGAATAATTACAAGTGAGGTATCCTGAGCTTTGACAGATTGTTGTAAATTACATGGAAAATAAACATTTTGCGTACTAACTGTATTAGTAATAGTTTCATTGATAATGCTGTCAGATAAGCAGTCGCTAAGGTTCCTAACATTACAGTTTACACTAAAAAAGCATTTCCTTCTGGAAGACGTTTTGACTCCATAACCCAATCATCTAACAACGTATATTTTGGCGGTGGTTTATCAAGCCATTACTAACGATCGTATTAAAATATTCTGGTACTACAGTGAAAAAAATTTGGTACTACATGCAGAAAAAAAATTGTCAACAAAATAAGTGATTAAACTTACTGTAAAGTCCACTTGAATTATTTTGTACTTCGTTTTTGGAAAAATCACATTTGATAAATCACCAAACAATCTGTCGATAATTCACGTCACACATCCGTTTTGTTTTACAAAAAATGTTATGAGAATTTTATTTCTGCCTCTGTGCCTTCAACACCACAGTTTATTTAGTAATGAAGATCCATGTTTCGAAAACCATGCAAGACATTTTCACTGTTCACGTCTGTCACATAACCTAAGCTGCAAGTTAGACCTTATACACGACACGAGGACAGAACGAAATAGATTCATGGATTAAGGAATTTTGGTTCAGACGAACTGGAACGGAACAGGGATATACGAAAAAAAAAAAAAAACATTTGCAGTAGCCACAACATTGACGTGTTAATGTCCAAAAATACTTTGAGAAAATAAAATATTAGATTCTTTTCTGATGTTTATGACTTATTTTTACAGTGGTTAGTACTGAACTAAACTTTTGGTATTTTCAGAGTTCTGTACATCTAAATACTGACAAGTGTACCAAAAAACTCGTACGTTAAACAGTATGTCAGTCGTTAAATAACTCGTGAATCAACTATACGGTCTGCTAACCATACGTCGGCCTAATCAACAAACTACGTAACTCCAAAAATTTGATTTTTTTTTTGGGATTTTAATTCTATTGGGTTGGTGTGTATGTAGTCTCTACATATCTGTATCAAAACTTGTAACTTCAAAAAAATTGTAAAGACCTATAAAAGGGAAAAAACAAACCACGTATATTTTAGGAGGGAGTTTTAGTTTTGCAAACCAAGTAACTCACAGTTTGAGCAGCCTGTTCACATGTAAAAGTGTGTTCTCTGTGCATCGTCAGGAATTATTCGTCCGTGACATGCTAAATTTGTGTTTGGAGGCCAAATGACTTTGTGTTTCAAAGGTAATGCCATTAAGTATTTATTTTAGCATAAAATAATACAATGGTTGTATTGTTAAATATTAACAAACAACCTTTAAAATAATATGGGAGTTAAGTGTTTTGCTCAGAAACAAACAATTATGCTAGGTTACAGGGAATGAGGAGTTACTTGTTATGTGTCTTGTAAACTTTAGCTTTCAATTCATTGGCATAAAATTATTTGTTTTACCAATTTACTTGCTAGTCAAGTAGTTAAACAGTTGTGAGAGTAAAGTAAGTGGAAAAACACAGGTGTAATATTTCTGCATATTTGCTGGTGGAGTTATAGTAAATGCTAATTTGTTTGCTATGGAGTTACGAGGTTTTCTAACAAAATGTAGTAAACAGTTATGAGGTTTGTGTAAACGAAATATTAGGAATTAAAAACATTTCTGGAGTTAATTGGTCAGTATTTTTACTAAACAGTAACTTAAAAACACAATCATTTTGGTTTCTTTGCAGTTCCAAAATGTCTTCAAGAACACAAAAAATACTGCAACTTGCAAACAAATGCATTGAGGAAAATCAAAAGTCGAGTTCGCCTTTGCTGGTTGACAACACAGATACTACAAGTTCGCCTTCGGTAATCATGACTGGAGATGCTGTTAGATTGCCTTCGCTGGTCGACAATATAGATACTACAAGTTTGCCTTCGGTAATCATCACTGGAGATGCTGCGAGTTTGCCTGCTTTGCTCGACAGAGGTGTTGATATTGATAGTATTTTAAAAGAAGGGACATTCATTGTTGATGAAGATGGCACTGCTGTTACTAATACTGAAGAATTGAGGTTGTGATACTGGTACTTACTGTAACAGTTTTCAGTGTACTCCTAAAAACCCTTAATTCTTAGAGGCTGAAGCCTTAAATGTAAGAACATCAGAAGAATGTCAGGAAGGAACGACAGAAGAATGTCAAGCACGAACATTAGAAGAATGTCAGGCAGGAACATCAGAAGAACGTGTTGCGAAAAAAAGTGATAAAGAAAAATTTGATGTACCACAAATAAGCCAAGATACAAACAATGGACAAAAAATTATTGTTCTAGCCGAAGTTCACACTGAAAATATTAGTGTCCTAAAGCCTAGGGCAGTGTAGGATAATACTTTGCTGGCAGAAATGAATGAAGAATTAGGTACATAAATTGAAGTAGAAAATGAAGTAAACCAAATTACAGCAGAGAACATTCAAGAAGCAGGAAATCACGATAAAGAAGATATTCACAAACCTAAAAGAAAGAAGAGACATCAAGTGGCAGAAGATGATTCGGAATGTAAAAAAGCAAAGAATTTACGTGAGCAAGGTAAAGAATATAAAGGGAGAAAAGTCATTGTTGGAAAAGTCACAGGATTTGTTGAGAGGCCTAAAAGAACAATGAAAGAAATTACTTGCAAGTGCAAAGGTAAAACTTTTCATTACAAGTCTTTAACAGAGACAGAAAGATAAAAAATGTTTAATGACTTTTGGAAGTTAAGTTGGAAGGAAAGGAAGATGTTCATAAAAACTATGACGGATATAAACCTAACCCAAAGAAGTCGTGATAGAAAACACGAAAATACTTCTAGTCGAAAATATTCTTTTAGGTTTCATTTAAAAGTAAATCAATTGAAGGTCAGGGTATGCAAAAGTAAATTGCTGGCAACTTTTGGAATAGGTGAATGGATGGTCAACAATTGGTTGGAAGATGAAGTTGCAGACTACGTACAAGATTATGTGTTGTCAGAACAGAAAGAAATAGATGAAATAAATGAAAACAATTGACAGCCAAGAAGGTTACAAGGCAAGATGACTTAAACAACAGATTAAGTTCACTGAAACAGTTCTTATTGTCGTTGCCAAATGTAGAGTCATCCTCTCAAAACCTGTATTTGGAGTCTTGCTGGACGTCAAAAGCCCAGTTGTTTGAATTGTATTCTGATAATTGGTGCAAAGTAAAAGATTGCAAGCCGTTGTCTTCGTGTACTTTTTCAGGGTATCTACCAGATTGTAAAAGTAAAATTTAGTGACTTTTTGGTGACTTTTTCTTGAAAAACTGTTCAAACAGAATAAATTAATAGTGCTACACGGCCGACAATTTTCATTATGTTTCCTCCAATATAGAGCGCGAAGCATGTCCAATTTTAAAATCTGTAATCAATATATACCTAAATTTAAGTTGTCTTTATGAAGATTACTATGATAACTAATACACAAACTAATTATTTATATTACTTGCACAGTGCATGAGAAATACTAGTAGCGTAAACATGTACGTTTGACAAATGATTTGACAAGAATCAAACACACACAAATATTTTTCGTGACTTATACGACCAAAATATACTTCAAATTACTATTGTGGGACTTTCGTGAACTTTTTCACAATTTGTGACTTTTTTGGAACTTTCGTGACTTTAGTGACCTAGTAGACAACCTGTTTTTACAAAATGTTTGAAGATTTGAATTTGTCTCTCTATAGACCGAAGAAGAATCAATGCGATGTATGCAGAGCACACAAGCTGAAACACATTTCTGATGAAGAATAAATACAATGACCACCTGGAAAAGAAAACCGCTGCTAGAGATGAAAAAGAAAACGATAAGAAAAATGAAGAACATGTGTATACAGTTGATCTACATTCCCTGTTATTATGTCCAAAGTCAAATGCTTCTGCTCTCTACTACAGGAGGAAACTTTCTGTGCAACACATGTGTGTTTATGATCTTAAGACACATGATGGATTCTGCTACCTGTGGAATGAAGCAGGTGAACTAAATGTGAATAAATTTGCAAGTTACCTCTTCGCAACAATGCAAACAAAGTTGCTATTTACAGCGATGGATGTAATTATCAGAACAGAAGTGCTGTTTTGAGCAATGCGCTGTTGCAGTTAGCTGTTAAATACAACATTGTAATTGAAAGTAAATATTTGGAAAGGAGTGTGGCTCTATGCAGTCCATCATAGAACGACATCTGAGACAAAGAGAGATTCACGTACCAGCGGATTATGTGGATGTCTGCAAGAATGCAAGAAAAAAACCCTAAACCCTATAATGTGATTTATTTAGAATACACATTCTTCAAAAACTACTCAAAACCAACAATATACAAGTCTATTCGCCCTGGTTTGAAGAAAGGTGATGCAAAAGTTACTGACATTCGCTGTTTAAAATATTTAGAAAACGGGAAAATTTTTACAAGCTGAATTTCAACGACCAGTACAAACTTTTACCTGCTTGTGAAGAAGAAGCTTCAAGGAAATCTAAACGGAAAATACATGATTTAGATTCACCATCAAGTCACTCCATTGACAAGATCAAAGCATTTCTTGACGTGAACTTTCCAAGTTTGTACGAGAGTAGGTTGAAGATCACTGAAGCTAAATATAGACATCTCCAAGAATTGCAAATAACAATACCTGGGGACTACCACCCTTTTTATGACCAGTTGTTGTTTTAACAGACTGACTGTTGATGAACATGCGCATCATCCACTATTTTTTAACTTACATTAGTATTTGGATTTTTTCTGGCCATTAATTGGTCAGTTTTATTTTGTAACTAGCCAAAAATGTCAATAAAAGATCACTTAAATCTAAATATGTATTTTACAAACCACGTATCTGATATGCATGTAACAATTAACTCCAGATGTGTGTTTTACAAATCATGTAGCCTACCTCTAATGTACATAACACTGAACTCATAAATTAAGATTTTACAAACGTCATAATTCCACTTTAATTATGAAGTTTATGAAGCAAATAATAATGTTTGGTTGTATTTAATTAAAATGAAATAACCAATACAATAAAAATGTGTTTATAACTCTTTTCATTTGACAGTTATTCAGTATTTGTCTAACCTGTAAAAAGTGATAAACGTGAGTTACGTGGTTTGTTAATTAGGCAGATGCATAATTATTAGTAGTAAACATATAGCGTCGTAGATATTGTTTGCAGCATCTGGCAATAATATATATTTGTTAATAAAACTCTCTCGTTAGGTGATGGAGTGGTAAATTTATATGTACACGAGAGGTAACAAGGATATATGTTTATGCAAGATCACGGTGCATGGCGGTCGGCAGTCAATGAACATGTTTGTTTATAATTTGCTTTGTTTATCCTAAAACTCAACTAAGAGTGAACGGAGAATAGCTTCGTACATCCTTGGCAAGGTCCCTACCATCACCAGCTGTAGCTATCACCCGTCCACACCCCACCCCAACTCTTTTCGTCACTGCGGTGAATTGTTCAATGTATAATTGTTTTATGCTTTGTTTGTACACTCTGACAGAAAACATGTCAAGAGTGACTCACTGTGCACCATAACAATGCTGCTAGATAATCTCAGTTATCAACCATAAACAATGAACTCTTGTTATTTGAACATTTCTGTTATCCGAAATGGTTCAGATTTTGGCCATTTCAGATACAGGTGGCTCTACTCTATATGTGCATGTATGTAGGTATTTACATCCGTAAAGTTAGCGCAAGAGAACTTTGAAAGATATTTTTGAACACAAGGTATCATTTTAAACTTAAAAATATTACCTTTCAAACAAAGAACTGTAACAAAATATTCTGAACCTTCCCAGAGATTGAGCACTTTGAAATTTTGCAGTATATCAAGTAGGAAAGCTAAACAAGGTGTCATTTTCTGTTAACCACTGATATTGGACAGGAATTTTTTATTTATAAGATAAAAACAAATTTCGTACTTAGTCTTGGATTTTAACAAAAGTTAAATTCAAAAACATTTAAGACTGTAAAAGTAGCTTTGTGCCTCAACTGATGTGGATAGCACCCTTTACTTTAATAAAAAAGGAACTATAATTGCCAAAAGTCATGTAGGCTCTAATCATTTATAGACTGCTAACTTTTTTTCGTAACAGTACGATTTGGTGCATAAGCTATGAAAAAAAATATTTTAAAAACTCACTATTTAATAGTTTGTAAGACATTTGTAATTTACAAGCACTTAGCCTATATTAATGACAGTTGAATTTGTTCTCAATGAAAACATTCAACTAAGTTAAATTTAGAGGTGTCTGGAAAAACCTAGACACTAAGAGGAAACAAAGGTATATACAGTGATTTAAGAAGCATATTTTTCTGTGTCCAGAACACATTTACTTTGAAGAAGTGGAAGCTAATAGGTTAGTTCTCTTGTCAATGTGGTTTCCTCTCAAGTTAACTATAGGCTTCCTTGAACAAAAAGTAAATTTTATAGACTTTGGCATGATGTTTGAAATGGATGATTGCCAAAATAGGGTAACTTAATTATGTCCCTAGGCCTTCAAAAATTATATAATTCTTCATAATAAATGATACCATTCAACGTAACAAGAGCTTAAAATGTTTTTTTATACAAAAGCTGAGACCAAGAAAGTGCTAAATGTTCCAGCTGTGAACTGTCCCCACATACAATCGTCTAATATTTTTACTAGCTGCAGCAATATAATTTCATGTTATTTAACACTAAGGAACAAATAATTATAAAAACTAACATATAAAAATGGCTGGACACTTGAATTGTCTTCAGTAAATGGGTCCCTTACTTAATCCACTGGTTAATGACTTTTAAAATAATGAAAAAAATTATTTAAAATATAAAAAAAGCCTAAAAATAAAAATTTTGAAAAACAAACAACAGTTAAGCAATCTTCAGACCTCGTCCAGTTTTTTAAATCTAATGAAATTTTTTGTCCTTATAAATAACAAAAAAGTGCAAAATAAAAATTGAGGCAATACGAGAAATGTTTGGAACAAATTTAAATAAAAAATATATTTTTAAAAATAAAATGAAATAAAACAAATTAATGAAGTGCTTGTGAAACTATTGTAAACCTTCTCGCAAAAAAAAAAAAAATGCCACAATGATTATAAACTAAAAATAAATTAAAAAGTCATGAACAAAAACAGAATTCATTAAAGTTTAAAACATTAACTAAAAATAATTTTAAAAATAAACAAAAAAAGTTGAAGTAAAATTGTACGAAAAAATTATGAAAGAGATAAAAAAACATATACATTCTGAAAATAGATTATGAGAAGTTGAAGTAATAAATAATTTTGAAATGCATTAAATATGATCAGCAATTAATAATTGATTAAGAAATATTCTATGAAGAATATAAATTATTGTATAGATCCAAAATTACTTCTTGATGACATTAAAATAAATTGTAACAACAAAATAAAATAACTAGGGCAAATTATGAAAATGAAGAATTACACAGCACATCTTTTAAAACTAAAAATTAAATAATTATTTTCAACCCGCTGATTTAAAAGAATATTGTGAAAACGAATTTGACAAAGCATTTAAATATACTGAACTACCAACGCAATTCGAAAAAAGAACTAATATTTTAATCAAAGTTTATTCATATGATGAAAAATATATATTATTTATCCACTAAAAATTACGAAAAAAAATGGCAAACATACAATACTATTATGTATAAAAAATGACATTTATAATCATTATTGGCCCGCAACTTTCACAAACAACTAGAAAAAAACATATTTCTAATAGATGTTTACAATATTTTTATTATGAAGATAAATTAAATAAACACAAAAAATAAAAATAAAAAAATATGAATCTGCTTGAGTAAATCTCCCAAATAAAGAAAATAACATACCAAAATTTAAGAATTATAATAACTCATTGACTGTTCCTTTTATTATATATGCTGATTTTGAAAGTTTATAAAAAAAAAATATTACATTGTGAATCAGATCCAAAGTTAATTAACAAATACCAATTGATAAAAAAGTATGTAAAACTAACAGAAGAAGACAATGATTCTGGCTTACAAGGAAACATTATGAGAAAGATACAACTAAACAAATCAACAAATTAATAACACAGAACTAATATTTAAATGTTTCGCTTAAACAAATATTAGAATAATGATTGCAAATCTCCAGTATCTTATAAATGCCTCTGTGTTTTTGAAAATGTTATTGTAGGAGTAAAAAATATTTTAAAAATATATATAAATATAAATACCAATGATCCCACTAACAAAAAAAGAAGAAAATTATAAAAATACAATTAATTGCCATATTTGTGATAAAACTTTAAATGGTGATTCTCTTAAAATTATAATCATTAACTTTGGAAATTTAGAGGGGCAGCCCATAAAAATTGTAATGTAAATTATCAAAAGCCACATTTTATTAATGTTATCATTCATAATTTATCTGGATATGATACACGTTTATTTGCAAAAGATCTTGGAAAATATGAAAATGAGTGTATATATATATATATATATATATATATATATATATATATATATATATATATATATATATGTATGTATATATATATACACATAAAGAATCTACACTAGAAGCCATAAACATACATACATACATACACACTTTTTATGTTTATGACTTCTAGTGTAGATTCTTTATGTAAAAATCTTTCAAAAGAACAATTTTGAGAAACTTTCAAATTTAAAAAAGAAAATTTAGATATTATAAAAAAAGGTGTTTATCCATAAAACTATATTGACTATTGAAAATCTAATGAAACTGAACTGCTTATAATAATTTCAATAAACTAATGTTAAATATTTTTGATGATGATTATAAATTTGCTATTTAAAATCAAGGTGAAAATACAGAAAAATACAACAAAACTGACATTTTAGCATTAGCTGTTTTTGAAAAATTTAGAGATGTTTGTCTGGAGACGTATAAATCAGATCACGTTTTGTATTTCACGGCTCCATGAATTAGCTTTGGACATGACGTTAAAACACACAAAAATTGAACTTGAGTTATTGACTGACTATGATAAAATATTAATGATTGTAAAAGGCAGAATGTCCAAAATTTATAAAAGATATTCAAAAGCTAAAAGTAAATATATGAAACATAGCCTACCTAATAATCCTAACATTGAAAGTTTTAATTTGGTGTACTTGGACGCAAATATTTGCCATACCAAAAAAGTAATTTGGGAAAATCACAAATTGGACTATTTAGAATACCGGTAATTAATTAAAAACAACAAATTAAAAAAATAATTCAAACATTGGTCTATTTTAGAAGTTGGTTTGGAATATATCAAAAAGAAATACAAGATTTACATAAAGATTTTCGTCTTGCCCCAGGAAAAAAAAATACCTGAAGGATCAAAACAAAAAAATTATTAACTACTTCATACAATAAAGAAGTAGTGTATTACGTACATTAAATAAATCTCAAACAATATTTATCTTAGGGAACAAAATTTTAAAAACTACACAGAGTAAGGTTGAAATTAAAATGATTGAATTGGATGAAACATACATTGATTTAAATACAAAGATGAGAACAAATGCAAAAGTAGTTTTGAAAAAGATTTTTATAAATTAATGAATAGTTCGGTTTATAGACAACAATGAAAAATATAAGAAATAGTGTTGATATTTGATTATGTACAAATACCAAACAAGTAAAAAAATTGATTGCAAACCCAAATTTTAAAGATCAAACTAAATTTACTGAATCTTTAGTCAGAATACATATGAATAAAACTAACTTATGTTTTAATAAACCCATGTATGTTGGAATGACTATATCAGATTTATAAAAAATTTAATGTACGAATTCCATTGAAATATCATAAAACCAAATTAAGAGAAAATATTTAACTATGTTGTATGGATTGCGGTAGTTTCATAGGCCTATATTACATAAAAACAGACGACTTTTAACATGATATGAAAGAAATGAGATTATTTTGATACTTCAGACTACGAAAAAGATAATATTTATAATACTGTATATCATAAATGAACAAAAAAGTTATTGGCAGAATGAAAGATGAAAATAATGGGAAAACATTGGAAGAATTTACTGGATTGAAATCTAAAATTTACTCTATAAATATTGTGTGTGTTATTAAAAAAAACATATGCAAAATGCAATTAAAAATCAGTAGTCAAAATTGAGATTACATTTACTGATTGTAAAAATTGTTCATTCAAAAAAAAAAAGAAATTTTGTAAAATAACACAATGAGAGCTCTTAGGCATTCCTTCGTAACGCTTTATTTTGTACTGTTTTTGACCTTGTGCCCTTGCAAAGCCAGAGGAGCAAAAAGAGAGGCCAAATGGAACAAAACTTAAGAAACCAATTTTGAGACTGAAGAATCTTTTAGAAAGCTGCTATTGTAAACGCATAAGAACCAAACATTTTGGAAAGCTTCTATCGTAAACTAATAACTACCAAGTATTTAAGAAAACTTTTATTGTTACTTAGTAATTTCTCTAGACAAAAGGGGGCAGAACAGATATGTATCACCAGCGGCTGACGATATTTCATCATTCTATTAAGGCCCTGCTACATAGAGATGGTGTTGTCAGTCTGTGTCCAGACATTGCCATTATGCCATCTGATTGGAAAATGTGATCACGACGTCAGAGTTGTTGTCGGGGACGGCAGAGATGGCCAACTTTTATCTTTCACCGACAATCCACCGACTCACGTTCATCACATGGCCACCACAGTGTTCTGATTAACCATATATATGCGCCACAGAAAATACGAGCCACTTTCAAATAAAAAGTGTTTATTCGAGTGCACTACAAATTTGTATCGAATTAATTTTCAAATATTTACAGCATCATTCGCAATAAAATTTTGCAATTAGAAAAAGAAAAAAGTGAACGGCGATTGAGCTGCCATCTGTTATGTATTGCCGGAACTAGACTCCTAACAGCAAAGCAACGTCTCTCACTTTAACATGCAGCAAGGCGATGAACGATGCCAACCCTACAACAATATGACAGCGACAATCTGAACGTCGCAATTCAGCAGAGCCTTTATGAACACATGGCAGGAATTTGTTGTTGGCGGAAAGCGTCGGGCGTATTGCGCCACTGCATTGTGAAAACCGCTTTACGTTAAGTTGTTTTACCATTAAGTTTTCATTTTTCGTTAGGTTGGGTAGGTTATCTTACGTAAGGCTAGGCAACCTTACCTGACGTAATGAAAAATGGAAAACATAACGGAAAAATAACCAAACCTAACTAATGTAACCGAAAGAGGTTTCCCCAATTGAGCGACGTGATGCTTAGCATCGAGCGTCAGCCAATCAGAGCCTTGATGCCAGCGACGAGCGTCAGGAACATTGCACTTTAGCGGCTCACATTGGATCTGATGCTCATCGCTGGCAACCGATACAAAGAAGAAGAAAAGTTGTTCACATTTTAAAACCTGTGCACGTATTTTACGTATTTTAGAAGTTAGAAAGAAATAAACAACCAATTTATATTAATAACATTCTGTTAAAAATTCCGGTATTCGGGCAAATTAAGCGTAAGTTCGCTGAAAAGAAAGTAATACATTTCTCATACTTTATTTTTCAGTAGGAAATTTAATAATATTTATTTCTGTTTGATATTTATTTATTTAAATCAATGCGAGCACAAACATGTTATGATTTCTTTTATTTTCCGTTCATGTTTCTTCAAAAACAGTTTACAGTTACCAAGTCATTTGTCTTGGTAAAACATTGCAGCATGAGTTTGCGTCGCTTCCAAGCAGCAATATTTTGTCGCTCTATTATGAAAACATGGCAGGAACTTGTCGCTGGTGGCAAGCGTCAGACGTATTGCGCCGCAGTATTGTGAAAACCACTTAAAGCCCTCTACACAATTACGCGGCGCGAAGCGACGCAATGCGACATGACATCATCCCAAACGAGCCAATCACAGTTACATTGCTCGCGATGTGCGACATCTCACCAAGCGACGAGGCTGACTTACCGCCCGGGTGATATCTCTGATGATGTCAAAGACAACAGCCAATCAGAAACAAGAATGCAAAAAATAAGAAAAATAACTATTATTGTGATGTTTGTAAACAAGAGAAAAGAAATAACGAGAGGAAAGGAACGAAAGATGGAATATTAATTTAGCCACACATATTGTATGTTTCTACCTGCCTCACAGGAACATAACCTGACATCCCGCCACAAATAGCAAAATAGCTTATATAATATAAAAGGTGCTTATGAAAATTCATGAGGGTAGTGTTTCAAATTTAAGGTTCGGAATTCTACCCGAATGTATCTAGCCCGTGTTCTAAAATTCAACTATGACCTCTCTGTCAACTAGTGAACTAATATTATATTTAAATATAAACAAAAAAATGTGTAAACAGGGCGGCCACACAAAAACAAAAATCAAATTCCCTGCATTTTCCCTGTTTTCCAGAATAAGTTCAAATTTTTCCCTGAACAAAATTATTTTAATAACACGACATGAAATTTTACATACCTTTTCAGAACATGACTTCTATCAACCATTTCAGCAACTTCGACACATTTCATTTAACTGCACTTTTGGAACGCACTTTTCTTTTTAATTTAGGCCTTTCAAACACAAACACTAGCAGCTTCTTCCATGAGTTGTTGTTAAAATGTTTATGACTAATTTAGACTAGCAATTTTGCTGACACAAGTATAGTTATATGGCCACAAGTTGAACAAGAAGTTTTTATATTTAATAACTACTAAAAATTACACATGGCTACTGGAAAATTAAAGATAACACAATGTATAAACAGTCACAATAAAATAAAACTATTTTGAAATTGCTTTTATCTGCTCTTCGATTAGAGCCGATTCTTTCTTTGCTTCCTCCATTAACTTCCTCTTTTCCAGTTTTTTGCGATGAAGTTCATCTGTTTTAGAGCTTTTCATCTTTAAGAGCATCAGAATACCGTGCACGAGCACTACGATATGAATATATTAAGGATTTAGTGATTTCCACATTCTGAACTCCCCCAAGTCCCAAGACAGCATCAAAAACTTGTCTCTGTGCAACCAAAGATGATTCGTGCATGTTTTCGACTAAGCATTCTTTATTAATCAAGAATCCCCTTTCAACACTACTGTTTCCATGTGACAACACAAGAATCATTTTGAAAAAAGATTAAAGTGGTTTATACTCTTCACTTTCTGGAACCAAGCTCATCCACAAATTATCAAATGCTGAAACACCTTCATGAAAGCTTTTCATTTTTTCTGTAAAGTTGGGATACTTGCATATAGCCTTGAACTGTCGATCAACTGTATCAGCAGCAGTACCCGATAACCATTTACTTTCAACTAAAATTTTCAAGGTGGTTGAAAGACGTACATCACGTACACTAGGAATCAATGCTACACTAGGATCAAGACATGATACAGCTTTCGTCAATGAAAACTTCAAAGGTGATCGGTCAAGTAGTTTCTGGCACAGCACCTGCATGAGTGTTATACATTCCCTGTTAAACTGCAAAACCTCAAGTTCTGTTACACCCTTCACTGTTTTCAAAGCACCTCTAGTAGCATATCCTATGTCCACATATTTGGCAAACACCAAATTTTCTTTTACATTGATGGGAACATCTTTAATAAATTTTGTTTTCTCAAGTACAGTGCTCTTCACAAACCTTGTCATTAAACACCCAAGCAAGTTGTTTAAACCTTCATAAAGAAATGGTGCTAGAGGGTCAGTGCTCTGAAACCTTCTCAAAAATGGTTCTATCTCTGTGGCTATGGTTTGGAAGAACATCAACTTCATAACTAATAACTTATCTTTAATTCCATCAGAAACAACGGTAAAACTATGACATGATGGTACTTTCTTGGTTTCAACACATTTGGCCACATACACTTTAAGGTTAGGAACAATCAATACGGCACATTCTGCAACACCTGAATTTTCCAGCCACCTGATGGCACAAAATTTTTTTGGAAATGGAGAAGATGCAGAAAAGTGGACATACTCTGCTCTCCTGGCAGGTACATTTTTTAATAAATTATATAATGCACGAAGGAACTCAACAATTTTCCATTCTGTAGCTTTGACCCCTACTTTAAAGGCACAATGCAACGTGTGCAAGCCACAACTGCAATATCAAGTAAAGTGGGACTGTTTTCATCTGCAACAATAATTGCTTTTAAATCACGTACAAACTTGAAATTGACGTTGGGTCCATCCATAGACACTTGTAACAATTTCTTCACATCCAACTGTGAGATTGCTTCCATGAAGGCTTTAATTAAATCACCAGCAGTAGCATGTCCCAAAAAAGAAGAGCCTAAATACCGAGTACATACTTTATGTCCATTCCAAAACCTTACTACAATATCCATCTGCCCCTTCTGAGATATTTTGTTTAAAGATTCATCAAAACAAATGACAAAAACATTGCACTGTTTCAGTTCTGAAACCAATTTATTGTGGAAATAAGGGCCTAGTCCATGTAATACAGAGTACGCCATCTTGGTTCTCTGAAGCTGCATCTTACCAGCAATTACAGAGTCTGGAAACATCAGCGGGAAAATCTGGACACTACTGGCAGAACTTCTTGTTGAATTGTGACACATGACACTATGTAAACACCAAATAATTTCAGCCTTAGCAACAGAGCAACAGCATCATTTAGCATAAAACTTTTAATGTTTTTTTGCAAATCCTTTTGTTGATCTAGGCCTATCCTTAGTTCTGATGTATGTGAAGGACTAGCATCTTCCGTAGTGTTACTCACTTCAGGCGCTGAGACTTGTGACATGTTACTTTCCTGTCTCATGAAAAAGTTTAATGGCAAGGTCATCTTCCTAAGCCGGCTTTACACATTGGCCCAACACCCGACCTTGGAAGGAATCGACAAGTGTGTAAATGGTGCTTGGCGGATCTTGGAATGTTGGCCACGTGTTGGAAGCCTTGCCATTCATTGTCGGTTGTTGGTCCAACCATCAAAGGGATTGGCGTATGCATTGGTGTTAACTTGGTCTGTGTTTACACATTGATGTTGCGATTTTACATTTTTTTGTAGTTTGAGAGGGAAATATTGTTATAAGAAGTGTTGACATGGATCAGTGGACATTATTCTGCACATATACACAGAGTATGAATGTAGTTGCAGAAATGTTCGAATAAAGTTGACCCTCAATTTTCATGGAATTTAAATTGGCCGTATGACTAGTTAAAAATGAATTGGCCCAGTGTGTAAATAGCGACTGGCAGTTTCTTGGTCATTGGCATTTCTTCCTTCCAAGATTGGCCCAGTCACTTGGGCCAATGTGTAAATCCGGCCTTAGTGTTTTGAAGAGTAACATGTTTTTTACTGTTCATGTTACTTGTGACTGCTCTCTTTCCCATATTACTTAAACTAAACTCAGTTTTGCACAAAATACATCTCGCAGCATATGAGTTATTTACAGCTTGTCTTAACCATTCTGAAAAAGTCATCATTTAGTAGCCAAGTCTCTCGGAACACCGATTTAGTGTACTTTGAAAGAGACATCTTAGCTGTTAAAAGTTAAGCACGCAACACAAACACTAAAAAAAAGTTTAATTATATTAGTTCAATGCATACATCTCGACACTAAGAGTGGTAGGGCCTGAGACACATTTGAAAATAATTATGTTCACTAAGTTACATATCCACCAAAAAAAAGTGCCAATTTGGTATTTTAACGGCAGCACGAAACACACAAACTTCTTTAATAATCACAAATTTCCGTGCAATCGAGAACACTACAAAAAACTGCCAAGGCTAGCATGTCACTTGTATGTGCACAGTTATATCACTTCAAAACTCGCTGCATCTTCATACACAAACTAAGATAATCTTAAATCAAACACAAAATAAACCCTGTTTAACAGCACACTTTGCTGGTGGGATTATCTATTTAGCACGGAAAAACACTGCGAATAAAACATGTTTGATTTAGAACACGTCATCCTATCCAATCACAAACAAAGGTGCCGCAGTTTCCACGCACATTATAATTCTGTGTTACATTGCCATGCGGTTTTAGCATAATTGTTTACAACACAACACTGTTCATTTTAAACTTAAAACACAGATTCATTCAAAAACGGTAATAAACAGTACGACTTCTGCCATCTTGAACTGCCGTCGTAGCGAACTAGTAGCCCGGAATTTGAAAATAAAAAAATAATATTAACTGCTTAACACAGACCTTTCGGAAACCCCTGTTAATTTTGGTTCTATCGATAAACACATTGAGTATACAACCCCTAAATATGTCAGATTACGATAGCTACTGTGCCACTAACGTATTAACCAACGTCCATCAGCCATTCTGAAGCGTTACTGTTTATCACGTATGATGTTTACAATGTTTGCATCGGAGACACCAACATATGAACGGCGATAAACCAATGGCAAAACTGTTTCTAATAGTGCGAGATTTCGTAAAAGCACCGGTGAAATCTTTAGCATAACCACAATCGCATGTGTACAGCGCTATTTTTGTTAAACCATTGGATGCACTGGTGACTTTCCGAAATCTGTCAATGTTTCCCCACTAGCGCGGTATGGCATAATATGACGTTCAAGATGGCGGGAGTTTGTTATCGTAAGAACAACACAACACAACACACAAGATCAGGAAAATAATTCTTGATTGTTCCATACGATTTATCCAGTTACATTTGCGTAAGCTAATTAATGATCTACAATGAAAAAATTCCCGGAAGTAGTTCGGAATTGCCTGTAATATCCTGGTTTTCCCTTCAACATTTAAATTCCCTGTATAATCCCGGTAATCCCGGTCTGTGGCCATCCTGGTAAAGAATGAACTGTGGATGTAGCAATTGGTAAAATATTTATCACGCAGAAAATATAAAAGAATAAATCTAATCTAATCGACTAAACCTTCTGACGTGACTGAAATAACCTACCCTACTCCTGCGAGTGAATTTTTGTAACTGCCCTATGTGGTTCACATGTCTCCACACCACAGTCGTAGAAGAACAGGTCTGGCCACTCGCCTACCTACCAATGTATTTTGTTGACTCCCTTGTTGTTTGGCTGTCAAGTTCCCGAGAATGTTGTGTTTATTGGCGCTTCAGTTAGGGCGGTCGGACTCAAACTTAGCACACTTTTTTCCATCGTTTAATTTATAAAGTAAATAAAGATTGCTGGAGCATTTTCTTAAATTTGTGAGCGAAGGAAGTATTTCATAAATTGATAAAAAATATGTTTTGATAAATTGTTTATCGTAGTGGAAAGGAAGTGGGCGGAGTTTGAGTCCGACCACCCTAACTGAAGCGCCAATAAAACACAACATTCTCGGTAACTTGGTGAACTACAGCCAAACAAGGGGGTCAAGTTTTCAGGCGAGTGTCCAGACCTGTTCTTCTACGGCCGTGCTCCACACAGATGGTAGGCCGTATCAACTTTTCTTCCACGAGCTGTATCGCCTCGCATCGTATCATTGCCTGCGATGCTTCCCCCCCCCCCCTTTTCTTCTTGCAATTGGGCCTCAGCCCTGTGGCAAGGATTTGCTTAACCTACATATTCTCAATTTTCCGACCCCATTAACCTTTTCCTAAACTCCCTCGCCCCCGTCACCTCAACCACCTCCCTCGCCAATTCATTCCAATCCTTCGCCGTTCTTACCATCATAGTGTTTTTTCCTCTCTCTGTCCTCTTCCCCATCCTCTGTATCTTCCACTCATGATCACCCGTTCTCCTAAATATACCTCTCTGTATCTTATCACCCAGTTGTTCCCACCCCCCTCACCCCCTTAAACATCCTTACCAGCCGCTTTGCGATGTCGTTGGCTTTCGCTTTGTTGTGTCGCCACGTCGCGTCGAGTAATTGAGTAGAGGGCTTAAAAAGCCCGTGCTACATTGACCATAAAGTAGCAATATAGAAATAACGGTAACCGCACCGTAACAAATAGATAGGTTTCTATCCCTGTTACGGTCTTACGGCGGCTAAGTGGCGGTACGGTATGTTGTAGCATGCATCTCTCAAGTCTGTTCAATTTTTACGGTTATTTCTTACGGCGATTCTAGCATAGCCTAAGGAACGGAACATTTCAAAGTTAGAAAATTACAATTTTTTTACGTATGATGTGCGCTGATGAGACAGCGGCCAAGCGCCCCAGAATACCAATCATTCATTCTTTACGTGCGAGTACTTCTAACGTCTACAGAAAATCTTTCAATAATAAACTATACCTCTAAAATCAATAGTTTGGCCGGAACACAATAAGAAGTGATTCTAGATATTTACCTAAAACAAGATCAAAAGAACAACTCCCAGAATCCAAACTATTTGTATAGGTATATACTAACCATACATTTCACTGAACAAACATTGTTTTCAGCACACAGAAATCAAAGAGTAAATTTGTGATCAAGGGAAAAAATCCCACGCGGTAAGCAACTACTTATTCTAAGTCCCGTTGTATGCTCATAGGAGACGCCATGACACTTTCATCCGTAAAGCCGGATTCACATGTCCACAGATGCAAAGCAAAGTGGCTGACATCTGGTGGTGAACTTCTGAACCTTCGGAATGGTGATACCGACTGCAGACGCTATATTGTACACGTGTGTAGCGAAGCTATTTAATGTCTATAAATAAATACTAGATTGCAAAAATACTGTTCCTCGTTGTGAAAATAAAGGAGATTTATTAAAAATATGTTTCTGTATGTATATAAAGAGCAATGTCGATAGGTAACAGTGTAAAAATATAGTTACGACTACGAGTATTGTCATTTTCACACATCGCAAATTCTGCCAATCTAATTGTATTCATATTATAAACAGTAGTCTCCAAACTAATTCTGTATTACCTACAGTATTTGTATTTTCTTTTCCAATTTCTGTATGTATTGTAGTTAACACGTTTCTTTCATTATGACTGGTTTATTTAGAACTAACGAGGTTAGGCCTAACCTCGTCCATTTACTGAATACTAAATTGTTGAAATTATATAGTCGTAGACGTGTCTATTCATTTGTAAGCGTTAAAATACAAACTTAGCATGCGTGTCTTATTAAAAATAATATTCCGTTTTATGTTTATTTTTGAAACGTAGATTTTTTTCCTACAAAAAATATTACAAAAAATTTTTCGAAGCTACGTTTGCGGAACGTTCCGTAAATATCTAGTAACGTTAAATTACAAGCTCATAGTATCCCTGTTTTATATAAAGTAACAGTCTACTTGCAATAACGATAATATTAATATATGTTGTAACAACAGCATGAACTAACCTTCAAGCATTATGTAACCTATAAGCATTCTAAACGGACAGTTTTCGTGCGCACAAATTTTAATCAATTTTGTAGTTTTCCAAAAAGACAATATTAAATTTTTTTTCTTATAAATTGTATTTTCCGCATAACAAGATCGTTTACTGCTACACTCTCTCCATGCGGCCTTATTCCGCGGCGCTTCTAATGCGCACTTCAATGAATAATATGGGATATATTAAACAATTTATTACATATTGTGTATTAAATAGTGCGTCGTGCTCAATATTGGTTTTACATACAATAATTTAGGCCTGCATTTATCCACTCGAGCCATTAAAAACGAAAATAAACTCGCATATCCATTGATACGCATACGAAAAATACGTTTCTATCAGAATTCCGGCCGTCTGCAAGGCGCGACAGTGCTGCTCCTAGCGTTGCTTTGCATCTCCCATAGGACCTACGCAGCTCTAATTTTCTGTAAACGATTGCGTGTGTACCAATATATAAAATTACAAACATCACTGCACTATATTGTAATATATTAACAAAAACAATATTTGTAGGCGGTTACCATACATTACAGTGTTAATGTCGGAATCTACACGAATTAAATATTTTGTTTTGTTGTAAAAACTGTTTAAAGAATGTTGATGTATATTGAGAGTCTTCAAAATTTTTTGTAGTGGTACACCCGAGGATTTTCCGTTACTATTATCTTTAGTGTGCATGCTCGCCGCGTGGTTGCGATTCGTCAACATTTATCGTACCAAATGGTTTTAAAGTTCCAGGTGCATTTTATTTTGCCTATGACTAGGTTTTTACTGTACCAGTTATATGTGGCTTCATAACCTGTGTTTCGTTTCGCTTTAAAATGTTTTTACGAATGAGGTTAACCTAACAGAGTGGTAGTGTGTTCTGTCCCACATGCTGCCAGTTGTTTGAATAATAATAATAACTGACTTCGAATGTACCTAATATTACGTACTATTTATAAACAGTACTTAAAAAAATATCAGATTTTCTCGTATATAGCCTTAAAGGTTATGAGTGAACACAATTTAACCATATCAAGAACCTCACCATTTGAAATAAAAAAAAAATAAATAAAATATATTATTACAAAACACTTATCTAACAACATTTGACGCGAGCGGGGGTTGGTGATTAGATAGTGAATTGCCCGATGCGCCAGCCCGTTATTGGAGAACGGGCACTCAGTCGGTAGATTCTTCTCTCGCAGGGCCGCGTGGCCGACGGCCGTGGCGTTACTTACGTGATCACCCCACTCGACGTCTGATTGGTTGTTGCGCAGAGGAATCTTATGGCGTTCCTCACGCC
>PNEQ01005918.1:0-13757 GCA_003012365.1 Medauroidea extradentata
TGTTTTTTTTTTGTGGGAGCTAAAAAGTTGTTTACCCTACCATTTTGTACTGCGTTCATTTCCATTGCATGGGTCATTGTCAATAACGAGTAACCTACGCCAAGTCTTGATAAGGCCTATAAAATTACTAATGTTTGAAAAAATTGAAATGAATTTACAGATATAAGGGTGCACCTGCGTTTTCATGGCGGATGTAAATGATGTTGATCCACCATTTCCTTGGACAGAAGACGTCATAATAGATGTTACACTGTTGGAGCATACGGAAGAAGAATTCACGTACATTCCTAAACGCAAGAAACAGCAAACCATTCCTAACAGATTGAACTTCCAATAGTATAAAAGAATACATCATTTCATTCTTCTGCTCCGCAGGACGTTTAGATGATGACGGTCCAGCTGCGGGATCGTCTGGTTGAGTAGCTCGTTTACCAGGTTGTTCAGTCTGCTTCTGATTACTCGTTAATCCTAAAGTCGTACGTGCAGCACAACTTTTATTGATATTACGTATAGCACTTCAATCAGCTCTCATTCGTTGTCCTTTGGGAGAAATTTTAGGCATACTAAGATATAATACACCTGTTATACTTTCTACACCGTATTTCAGTCTGAGACCTGTTGCACCAATAACTGAATGCCAATTACCTGTAGAACAATAATCATTAATGAAATTAACAATTGCTCTTTTATCTGCATGACGAATATCTTTATGACCTGTAGCAGTACTATACTCTATATCATGTTATCGTGCTATTGCATCATCAATTTCCACAGGTATAGCATCGTCGATAACATTACCAGGGCCTAAATAATTATGGCCTGGGAATAACCAGCCGGTTGGCGGCGAGGCATGAACTGACTCTCGGCGGCGGCGTCAGGCCTTTCATATCTCGTCAGCAGCCAATTCATTGAACGCGTCGTCATCACAACCGGCCCCCCAGGACCACTTTCCCTCGGCCTTGCTTGTAGTGCACAGCGTAAGGCTGAGGGAAAGTGGTCCTGGGGGGGCTTATAAAATACACCTTCCTGGCTTTTTGTGGCTAAATTGCTCGATAACATTAGAAAAGTAGACACTTTTCGCCAATTTGTTTTCTATTGCTAAAATTGCTCAATGATTTAGACGTGCTTGGCCAGTTGTGCTTCTCTGCCAGGTTTTGAGAGTTTTGGCCATCTTGCTGAAGGACCTTTCAGCCGTAGATACTGTTACTGGAATTGTGCAAAAGAAATCTTAATTTCGGTGCACAGGTTGACAAAATTTGCTTCAAGTTTTTTTTCACACATAAGAGTTGAGAAGCTTAAGATGGTCCTTTTTTGAGTCAAACACAGTGACGTGAACACTCTTAATTTGCATTATTTCTTTGTTTAATGCATCTGAATCTGCTAAGTTTTGAGGGAACTTTGAAACCAGCAATTTGGTTTTCATTTTCAACTGCTCACTATCTAATTCCACACATTCAAAATTGGAGAAAACATAATCACAACTTAATTCAGAAGCTGAAAATCGTTTTCGAATCTGCCATGATGAAATCCAAAACAGGAAAAATGACAGAAGCTTTAAATTCATTTGTTGCTTCTATTTGAAGTTTGTTGTTTCTATTTGAAGTTTGTTGTTTTCGACTGTGTTTTTACTTGAATAAAGAGGGCCTCATAACACATGCGTTACTCACTTAGGCAGGGCTTGTTGCAGGCAAGTATACAGGTCACTGAATCTGAACGAGTTATTTACACTTTCGTTACAGTACATTCAGTTAAATGGATATGTGCAATATGTTAAATATTCTTACTTTATCTTAGTTTATGTAACTGTAATATTCACATAAAATAACACCGTAACATACAATATGCTGAACGAAAATACGCAAAATAAAAAATTAACAAAGCATAACCATGTAACACCAGGTACAACTCGCAGTCGCACACAGAATGACTAAACTAGTTTTGCAGTAGCCCTATAGGGAAGACGAAGGATACGAGAAAAACGGTCAGATTCAGGGAATGGTGACATGGTGTTGATGAGTTGGCTCAGCTGTCTGCAGAGAGAGATAAGGAGAATATTAAAGTATCCAGTAATGCAGCGTTGTGCCTCATCACAGGCGGATGCGTAGCCATGACCGCCGGCAGGCATTTTATCACTGAACATAACATACGTATTATCTATACTAGCATTTTAACTACCAGGCTTACCTTCCTTCATCGCTACTCTATAAAAATGAATTTTACTTTTGCAGTTGACATTGGTATTGACTGTAGAATTTAATTTTTGTATTGAAAACAGCCCATCTTTTAAAAAAATTTAGGTTAGGGCCGGGCCCCTCCACAGCCTGAGCCCGGGACCTGGAGATACAACTAGACTCCCTTTTGTGGGGGCCATGGACTACATCCAGCGTGTTTATTTTCTGTCGCGTCCTGTAATAAAACCAGCGACTTTATGAAAAAAATTATTATATTTATGCATACTTTTTACAACTAATTTATTACTGTAAACGTAAATAATGTGTTTCTCCAATGTTAAAAAAACGCACGAGTTCAAAGTATTTGTAGCGAGCTGATCGAGTTCACGAGTGCGACTGCCTACAATCTGCAATGGTCATCGCTGCATGTATTTAATTATTATTTTACCGTTGTCTCACAGACTTTTAATGGTTTTCATTGAAATACAGTGGAACCCCTGAATTACACTTCTCAAGGGACCAGTAAAAATGGTGTAAAATGCAGGAAAGTGTAATCTGAGGGAATGTTATAATGTAAAATCATTAAATGGGACCAAATACAAACAGTGTAAATGACAGGAAAGTGTAGAATCAGGGGGTGTAATTCAGGGGTTCTACTGTATATATATTAATAAAATGTATATACTGTACAGTTTTTTGTATTTTATTTATTTATTTATTTATTTATTTATTTTTTTCAATGGGAATTTCCTGAATTTTGTTGGTGAAACGGGCAGGAAAGATACGGAAAGATTGACGGCTCAGCGGTGTTAGTCATAATTTCTCCTTTTTTGCTGGAGCGCAGACAGCCTAACACACCATGCGCACTGGAAGTTTTTAAATTTTTTTTCGTCTTTTTTTTTCTTTCGCGGCTGTGGCTGAGAGTAAACATTTTTGGGTCCCTTGGCATTTCTTTAAATCGGGGTTCTACTGTAACTCTTGTATACATACAAGGTTGTTTACATACAAGGTTGTTTACAAACACTACTATTTTTGGCAATGAAATGTCTCACTTCTGATGTGGTATTTATATGTATGGTAAGTGCCTGAAGTGAATAAACAAATATAATCTGTAGGCTTGCTATAGTGTACATTTATTTCTCCATAGATCTCTGTAAACCATGTGTAGAAACAAGAAAAACAAAACATAAAATTAAAAAAATTGGTTAGTGTGTTTGGCAGCAGCTGTGACTTTGAGTTGAGTGCTTGGCATCTGACTCCTACTGATAACACACCTCATGTGTCTCGAGACATGTTTATCCACTCATGCTATGCGCTTGCAAGCAGATATTCTGTGCTCAATGTTGTCATTTTTTTGGGACAAGTGTACCTGGAGTAGTCATGTTGAGTATATTTGTGCTACATTGTCCAGGGTATTATACTTATTGAGAAATTTAACTTACATGGTCCCCAATACATATTTGAGGTTTGCCTATTTTGGATTTTTTCAATCCATTTTAGGTTATGGTATTCTGCTATGGGGGAGCAGTACCCATTTAAAAGAAGTCTTAATTCTGCAAAAAAAGGCAATACGAATAATAAACAGGGCATCATTTAGAGAGCATTGCAAACCGTTGTTTAAAATAAGCAAAATTTTAACTGTAGTAAATTTGTATATGTATCATTGTTTGTTATATGTTAAAAAAAATATCAACAAATATTGCTTTAGATACGATGTTCATTCTTTCCATACTCGAAATAATTCGAAGTTGGATGTTCCTTTTACAAGATTAAGTGTTATCACTAATAGTTATATGGTTATTGGTATAAGACTTTTTAATACTTTGAGTATTGAAATCAGAAGTTTAAATTTTAAGTCTTTTAAAAAAAGGATACATAACTGGTTATTACAAAATCCTTTTTATCATGTTGATGAATACTTTGAAATGAATGTTGTGATTTGATTGTTTGTGATAATGTTTTATGTTATTTTTATTATTTTGACGTTGTCTATTGCAATGTATTGCCGAATGACAATAAAGATTGATTGATTGATTGATTGATTGATAAGGTCATATCTTACTGTTCAGAGGTTAGCTTTCAATAGAAATACTTCCCTTGAAATAGATTTGTATTTCAGTGATTAGTTGCCTTATTTTTCTGTGAAACACTGCGGAAATAAAACATTGCACTCTTGAGAAAGGCATCTCGCAGGTGGGCCGTAAATAGGTATAGTAGTCCTAACCGTCCACTTAATGGTGGCTGTCTGCCTAGGCTGCCGAGTAGTGTATAGAGCCTTTGCCAATAATAGTTACTGTAATTCTAAAACTTCTGAGTGTGTGAGTGATGTCTGCTTCGGAATAGGATTCAAGAATCTTTACAGATGTTTATTGCCCTTAGAACTTCACACTTACAGGCCTTGCACAAAATGCCAGTTCCATACATGCAAGATTTACGGCTATATATTTTTCTCTTTTTTTTTTCTTTGCAGTGTTCCTCCAAGTAATAAATAATTTTTACATGTTGAAAACATCCTGGTATGACAAGTCAGTATTTGTAGTTACCATCAGTAAATTCAAATGTAGGTGTGACTTTGCTTCTTTCTGTGAGAAAATTTCTGTGGTACACATTTTGCAGAGGTCAGACTCCGGCAGATGCAGAATTCAATTTCTTGGATCATGCTAAGAGACTGGACATGTATGGTGTGGATTTGCATCGCGCCAGGGTAAGGGTAAGCAACTTAACAACTCTTTATTGTGTGAGTTGTGTGGTTTTATTCTGTTTTAGTTCTGTAGTGCTCTTTCATTGTTTCAACTTTTGTTGACAATAGTGCGGGTGGCCAAACTGTTGTGTGTCTGTTACTGTTCAGAGTGGCTGTCATCAATACGTGTAATACGTGATATAAAATTTGGAACATATTGTGTACTTTCACTAAGCCTAAGATGCACATTTAACATGACCTTCAGCTAATTTTATCTGCAAATTTGCCTGCCAGTGACTACCTGAAGCCTACAAAGTTATTTAAATTTTCTTTTTCAAGAAAAATTTTTCCAAACTTGTCACTGGAGAAAAGGGGTTAGCAGCTTACATGGGTGCGAGGGGTACATGGGCAAATACATGTTCATATCAATACAAGACAACTTGTTGGTTTTTGTTTCTCATCCACATGAATTCTACATTGTTTTATGCATATTCGTATGTACTTTGTTGATGAAAATAATCTCTCATCAGAGAATCAGTAATATTACGAAAATTAATGCAGCATTATAGCAGCAACAATTTTTATTATTATTTTATTACTTTGGGTGGAATTAAAAATTTTTTATCACTTACGGACTTCAAATGTGTATTGCCTTGAAATGAAGACATTATATCAAAAATGGCACTAAAGGCTATGTTTCATTGATGCAGACTTTCAATCTATCTCTGGATTCGATATCGATACAGACAGTTTCCGCTGATTTCAGTGACAATATCACTTGAAACTGTGTTTGCAGATCGTTGTTCAATAATTTATTGCCCAGTGTTTTATATTAAAAAGTCTAATTTTTTGATAGGATCTTTTTACAATGGCCCATAAAATATCACAACCTGTATTTACACCAACCCATTACAGCACAGTGCAGGCCCAGAGTAAGTAAAATGATATTCACTTGTACCTCTAGTTCCAATTGGAATTCTATATACCAGAACTTCACCAGATGCAAAGAGTGTGGCTCATTTCAGCTTCAACTCCAATCTACATCAATCAGTCAATGTGGGCATATTGAAGTCCAATATAGCACAATCAGGTGCAGCAGAGGTATAAATGCTGTAAACTCTGTGTACAACAATACAAATATTTAATTATGCCAACGAAGTTTTACACTTTTTATTTTTTTTTACAGTAAAAAGTATTAGCAAAACGTAATTTTTTACAACAAAAATATGTATTTCATTGGCACTTTGCAAATGATGTGTTTATGCTAGAGCATATTTTGTTTGATGTAGCTTAACCTTTCTCATTGTAGTTGTGCTTGACCGTCTCTTCATACTGTGTACTTTTAAAGTTGTGATTCCTAAAAAAAAATTATTCTTAACCAAACATTTTAGTTTAGTTTCTTATAATGGTCGGAGACCAATAAATTTAAGACTGCTTGGATTCTGAAATAACCTAAACTTAAGTAAGAAAAAGAAACATATTATAAATCCATTGCTTAGTCTGGATTCCTTCATAAAATTTACTGGCCCAGTAAAGTTTTCCATAGTGACCTCTGCATTGAGTATTGATTTTTTTATAGTCAAAATGTTTGTTTACATTTAATTTTTTTTCTCCTTTATACTGATTTGCCTACTAGACAAGTATTTCCCCTGTGTTTTGTGGAGTGTCTTGGCTTAAAATGATCCTGTAAGAGCATAATCAAATAATGATTAAGGTGTATCTTATTTAGTGGTTTATTGTTTAAAGTTAAATCTTTGCAAAAAAAAAGTATTGTGAAGCACTTATCTTTTTAAATTTATAAACAGTGCACATTCAGCTAGTCTTTGTTGTCACCAGGACTCTACGAACAAGGAAATACAACTGGGCGTCACATTTATCGGCCTTGTTGTGTTCCAAAACAACATACGCATCAACACGTTCTCATGGTCTAAGATAGTGAAGATCTCTTTTAAACGGAAGCAGTTCTTCATTCAACTTCGCAGGGAACTAGTTAGTATTATCATTAGTATTTTCATTGTTGTTTCAATTTATTCACAATGGTAAAACTGTTTTGTCTGAAGCACAACAGAACCTCACTGTTGGGACCCCTCTAAGTTTTAAGACTTCTAAGAAATGATTAATTTTGCAAAAATTGGGGAAGTTGCTACTTTAATTTAAAAGAATAAAACTTTGTGAGGTACGTATTAGTAGTTGTACACGAAATAAAATTTAAAAATTACTAAATTAAATTTCAGAAATACAGTAGAGTATTCAGTTTATTGTAAATCTCAGTATAAAGTACTTCAATTTTAAGTACTTATCATTACAAAGTCGATTTAATGAAACCCCTACAGAGAATTTCCATTTAACGACTGTTCAGTACTATATTGTAAAGTACAGTATAATCTCACTACTACGAGTACGGAATATTATGAGACATTCATAGGTAATTACGAGTGTTTTGTAGTGCACCATCAGTTTGTGTATGCTGTTTATTATAAAAATGTTTGATAATTACGCGTGGTATTGTCATGAGCACTTTCATAGATATGAGAGATTCACAAGCATCAGCATGCCATGCTTTTTTTTTATTGTAAGGAAACACAATAAATACAAGTGCACATGAGAATCACAGTTTTTCTGTGTACTGTGCACAGCATGAGATATGGCAATAATCAAAATTCAGTTGTATCTGGCAACGCTGTCGTGACTCGCTTGGCCTTTTTTTTATGGACGCCGTCTTGGTAGTGTACGAAAACAAATGTGGCCCATTGAGTACACAGCATTGCTTGCATGCGTCTCGTTTTTATTGTGATAACGAACTGCGCTGCAGAATCAGTTTCAAACTCACTACTATCATTCTTTTTTTGTGAATGTTATACTGCAAGAAGTTACGTTTGTGAAACTTAACCTGCTAGAGTTGTTTCTTGAACACGTTCGGTTTGTCCAATCACTGCAATGCATGCAAACAAACTTCATTTGGATAATTTTTTTAACGCTTGGATTTGAAGTTTTACACTATCCAGCTTAACCCGAGTAAGGTGATAAACCTGGTGTGTAATTTTTTATGCTTACGTGTTTTGTTTCTTAGTGATAGAATTTCATTTTGGAAAAATTTTTGTAGGAATGGATAAATATACTGTACTCAGCTGGTATCATGTAGGTACTGAAAATAGTATTGTTTTGGTTTTTGAAAACTTCACAGAGTGAGTAATATGGAACAGCTGCTCCTCTTTTGTATGTCCAATCATTAAGGACTGGAAAATTTCGCAAATTCAATGACCTGTAGGCTAGAATCCATTATACTATGCATACTCAAGCCCCGTCTATTCATTCATTGTCTGTTTATTCCACAGAGTAGCAGGTAGTGGACAGCTAGTTGGGGCTTGAGTATGCATAGGATAATTGATTCTAGCCTACAGGTAATTGAATTTGCGAAATTTTCCGGTCCCTACCTATCATAAAACATCTTATTGGTGGAGCATTGTTCGTTTTACCCAATCACAAGTGGGCTAGCAGCGATGTTCTTTTTAGTTGCCGCCTTGCAAGACGGCTTTCGTGGTTTTGTTTACCTTAAGCTTTGCAGTGCTGTAGTAAGTGAAAATGGTAAGGTAAAAAACTAATTGAGATTATGGAATAAAAATTATTGAACATTACGCCTGATAAACACATGCCTTCTCATTTTTGGCAGTTTGTTTTATAATAGCAGAGATACTAATCAAGGTAAACTGTATAGTTATTATTCCCATCCCATGTAATCATGTCAGTAACCTAAAAAATTGCTTATTTATGTAAACATTCGGTTCTTACAACAAATCATAATCATGACAATTTGTTATGCTATTATGAACTGTAGTAGTAACAGAATTCCACTCCATTTTCAGAATTAAGTGTAACATTTTCAGTTCCCTTCATGTACTTCGTAGTAAGATTTCACTGTAATAATTTATCTCTTTCCATCATAGAGACAAAAACCAAGGCCACAAGTACAGATATACCTCTGCTAATTCCATATCATGAGAACATAAACAAACTGAAAAACTATTTTAAAATCCTGCCACAAAATCCTTGCTTCTGCACCACAAAATAAAAATCTGCTCTCTAAGGCTGCCAGACTAATCTTCAGACGCCCACCATACCTCCACAATAAACTAGTCCATCCAAAACTTCAGTCAACCATATCCAACAACACTACCATGACACCAAGAGGTTACCATCCCTGCAATAAATCACGCTGTGATTCCTGTGTCATCCATCAATCCTCCACTCCTTTCCCGGCGGACTTAACAATCACACATACACCATACTGGGCAGCTACAACTGTGCAACAGAAAAACCCCCTCAAACAATAGCTAAGAACTAAGGTGCTGAGAACTAGCCCATCAACACATTACTAAATCTCGGCAACCCCTAGGTCACAACTTTAGATAATCGCATCCATAGCATCAAAATACCACTACCCCTCACATCTCTTCTTTTTCAGTTATCCCACCACACCCTAAGGTAACCAACAACACTTCTGCCGCCGCCATCCCATTACTCAGTGAACCTGAACTCGCAGCCTGATAAAACTGGTCTAGCCAGCGAAACGTCTTGCACCCGCGAAACAATGTGTCCGTCCTTTTATATGTCTGAGACTATCAAAAGTACCACCCTGTGAGTACCTCGACTGTCTGTCCTTTTGATTTATTGCTTTAACCTAGAGGCCAAAACATTCTACACAAACAAGGGAAATGAAAACTTACAGATCGCCAAAAAAATCAGAACAAATCAAATATTCAAGGGTTATAACACACACAAACTAGATCATTCACAGAAACACTGTGCGTATGCTAAGAAATTTTGTTCATATCCCACATTAAATACATTTGTGATTGAGGTGAAGATGTTCACTAGAGTGAACAGGTGTTGGCTAACATTAACAGTTAAGAGAGATGATCTCAGTTTTCTAGATGTGCAGTCATTACAGCATAGCACCTGCAAAGAGAAATATCAAACTTATTTTTTTATTATTTTCAGTGATATGATCATAACAAATGGGGTCACAGCAGAAAGGTTCTATTGTACATTTTATGTATCCGTTTTTGGGAAAAAAACATGTTTTTTTCCCCTTAAGTTGCATAAGTATATGAATGTATTGTTCCTGTCATGGCATTTGTTGTTTCGTAAGGTGGTGATGCCTATTACGCTCACAATATATGTGATGTATTTAATTTATGAATTTGTTCATCGGTGCAAGTAATTTAAGGCCCAGAATAATTGGTTTCAGTATTTTAGTGTATCTATGATACAAAACTTTTAATAGTGTCAACATTGGAGTACTGAGAATATCCACATGGGTACAGTGTGTCCTTCCTCGTGCAGAATAACTGCAGAGCTAGGAACATGCAAGTCACCAGCAAGGCAACGGATTTAGTAAGTGGGGACACTAAATGAAAAGGTGCGGTAAATATTACAACCCCGTGGAAACCATTTAATATTTCTGTAAGGTTTCCCATACCTTACAGACAAAGTCAGGCAAACCTCTAGGGGAATCGAAACTGTACCGTTGTGGAAGGTGAGTGGTCTGTCTGACCAGTAAACTGCCATACTTCATTAAGGAAGCAATATTTTATAATTTTAAAACAAGACTGGGTGGATTTTAATTACTTATTGCTTATTAATGGGGTTTTCTTATTGGTAGGGACCCACTTTCGTGGTAAATAAAATTAACAGGTTTTGCTGTAAAAATTTTTTTAATTTTGTAATAAAAACTACACTCTAAAATTATGCAAAAAATTTCGGAAACTGTCGTTCTCGTACAGAAGCTACTGCAGTCATGTTGTTTGTTTTGAAACATGTACGATGAAGACAAAAGTTATTAACAGAAAAGAGGTTAGTAAAATCGTCTTAATTAGGAAATTTATGTTTCAAAATCTGTACAAGTTCAAAATGTGTTGCTGTAAACTAATTTAATGGAACTTTCCAATCAAAGTTGTGTGTGCAAGTAAACGGATTTCGGGTCTATATTGTGACTGGGTTTTTTACTGTGGAATTTTGTGTTTTAAGTAATATTTCTAACTTTTCACGTTGTTTTGCAGTTTTGCAAAAATTCCTGTGCTCTACTTATTGGTGGTGAAAGTGTGTGAGGTAGATTGTTTACTTGCCTTGCCTGCATCAGTCACATTTATTAGGTGCTCCATGTTACTTAAAATCTGCTATGTACATTGCAAGATATATGTCTAAAAAATGTGTTGCAAAGTATTTCAAGTCCTGGATAGTACTGTTATGTAACAGCAAATTTATGTATGACCTTCTGTTTTTCTCTTGTCGCTTATGTGTTACCAATACCTATTCAGAGTGAGGACTACGACACACTTCTGGGGTTCAACATGGCAACGTATCGCTCATCAAAGAACCTATGGAAGTCATGCGTGGAGCACCACACCTTTTTCAGGCTGCACTCGCCACACATTCGTGGCCGCCGCTTCCCCCTCTCTCTTGGTTCACGTTTCACCTACTCTGGTCGCACAGAGTTTCAGACTGTGGAGGAAGGTCGTCAGCGAGCGCGCCTAGAAAGAACTTTCATCAGGTAAGAGTGACATTCGCTCAGTCAGCATGAAACTACAAGTTGTGTGTGGTATAGGTTCACAGAAGTGCCAAGTACTATGATTTGTCCGTAGTTTATACAACGAATATTCACTTCTTATTACGGAATTACGGTAGCCCCAGAATTAGTACGGAATTTTACATTTTCAAATTTAAATTTGCGTGTTTACCGTTATATATTTTTATGAAAATATGTTTATGTGAATGTGTAAAATTAATTATAAGTTAAAAACAGAAGAATTTTCAAAAATATCGTTCAGAATGTTTACAGTTGTGGTACATGTTTAAGTGCTTCAAATGTCTCTCAACACGTGTATTGTGCAAATGTGACATCAATGTAGGCCTAAACACAGTGCAAAAATGATTGTTGCCGCCATGTTTGCGGGAAAAAAAGTAGAGTATTTTCGGAGTTAAAAATTTCGAGAAAAAAAAAATATACATAATGATGTGGTTGATCCAACAACATATGCCGAAGTTGTGGATGAATAGGTAATGCGAGTGTTTATACACATTTAAGATAACACATTCACTATGGAAAACTACTGATAACTGTGTGTTTTTCACAAAATTACTACCGAAAGCTTTGTTAAATGGTTGGCACCTCTGATTTCATCACACAGTCCATAAAAATTATTTTCATCATTTTACCGTATTGTACAGGATTTAGAGATACGTATCCTGCCTTCAAGAGATGAAAATTGTAATTTATTATTAGTTGTGGAAGTAGCGTATTTGTAAATTGTAATTGCTTTCCAGTAACTTTTTGTTAATTGTACATTGGAAGTTAAGTTTTACGCTGAATTATTCAAGGTTGTGGAGGTTACGAAAGAGTACAGAATTTTTAAAAAAATTCGAAGTTTATCGCAACACGGCAGCTGTAAACAAGTATGCTAAATGAAAGAAAAACTGATAAATAGAAAAGTTAGCTGTTAGTTTAATCATTGACCTATGTACAAGCAGCTGTGATTTCGTAATTTTTAACAAATTTAGTCTTGTTATAGCGAGGTGTAAGAGTTTGTTTTAATTCTCGCAAAAGAAGGGTTCTTGCTATTGCCGAATTAGCCTTGATTTTGACTCAGAAAAACCAGAACATCACTCTAAATTTGCATTAAAATTTAGTTGAAATCTGTTAAATGTATAATTACGGTACTTGTTATAATAACTAAATGTTAATTTATGTAAGCATGTAGTCATGCAGTCTTTACGAGCGTGCCTAGAGACTGGAAAAAGTGGATGTTATTTTCCCTTCAAAAAGGTTTTTTTTTTTTTTTTAATAGGTGTTACGGTATTTTGCTTTGAAATATACCGTAGTAGGTTATTTCCCCCCAAAACTTTTTTCTTTAATTTCTTGGAGTCGGTTTGTTACCACGTGGTTGTAGTGACTCAGAAAATGTTCATTGTTAACATTATTTGTCGGGACCCATACGGCTTGAAGTGTAGCTGCAGTAAATGACATTGGTTCAGTACCAGTAACCACTCGCACTGAATTGTCAACATCTCCAACCCTAGGAATGCATTTAATTGTTGGCAAACTATGTTTTGTATGGTTACGTCATGTATGAGAAATTACTGTGTTATGTCTGGGGTCAGTTAGCTTCATAACATTCCCATCCCAGTCGGAAAAGAGTAAAATGCTCTGAGTCAATGTGATTTAATACTACATATATTAGTGGGACTCAATTATGTCCCACGTCTCCAGGTGACACGACTTCTTCCCTTAGTACCAGTAAGGTTGGACAGATTTGTAAACTCGGTTTTTGTACAGACACTGATGTAAAATAGGAAAATTCTTTAGACATTGCATATTGTTGTAAAAGGTTATTACTTTGTCATAAAGGAATAAACACCCTTTTTCCATAAGGTTTCTGACAGTCAAGTTGCCAAAAATTTCAGTTGAGTACTACTAAAGTTGCATATGTATTTAATTTGCTTTGGGTGTGGCACCATATTATCATAAACTTAGTGAAGAAATTTTATTTACTACACGAGATGTGGTATGTTTCGAAGAATCCTTTAATCGTGTTGAAAAGCAGCAACGTATGGACATTGCAGTTCACTTAAGGGACGTAAACGAATAGCAAATTTTCTGTTATGTTTTGTAGGCCTGTGTTTGCAAATGCATTCCAAGGGCTTCTCATTGAATGTGTTTGTGACGTTGCAATGTAAATAATATTTGTTGTAAGTTTGTACATGTTCGGAACTGGTCTCCCGACTGCCATGTTGGTACTACTCTGTACATATTGTGCTTCGTACTAATGTGGGTTTGAACTTGGCGCCTATCCGCCATACTGTAAGGAAGGCAGTGCAAATCAAGATGGCGCGGTGAGAAGGTTACTCTG
>PNEQ01005919.1:0-13757 GCA_003012365.1 Medauroidea extradentata
GCGCGGTGCCGCGCGCCAGATATATTCTGTCTTCAACCTGCCGCCAAAAGAACAGTGATTCGCGAAACTCGCCAAGAGGGGCATAACTATAAATTTTATACTATCCTTTTTGTTTCGTCCACTGACACCCCCCATCTATCTCTTAAAACCAAAAAGTTTCTCGCTTACTATATTTTACCCTGCATTTCCCAGTAAAAAAATTTCATGCCATCGTTAAACTTTTTTTACATAGTAAATAACTGTCATAGAGAAAATTAATGAACAGCGTCATTGGCAGGACAGTTCATTAATACTCTGTAATTTTTTTAAAGTCGATTGACCGAATAGTTTTCGATTGGTGACGAGTTATGTTTGTGCGATTTTTCTGGCGCGCGAGCATTACTTGGCTTGCGGTAGCTGCATAGGACCCAAAATGGCGGACGATTATACCTAATCTTTATAGAGCCCTAAGCTGTTTAGCTACGTCACACAGAAGTTCCGTGGAGAATCAGCTCTTTGTCTTACACAGAGTTACGGGCCCCAACGATAGCTATGAGTGCATGCGAAGGTAATAAAGTAGGCGACGACCTATTTATTTATTTACTGCCGACAATCCCGGCAGGAAACGTAAAAATAAGATACGTCAGACTCATCTCGGCCATGAACTTTAAACGTAATATTGATTACAGATTAATTTTTTAATTTTTTAATATGTCAAAATTAAATAGAGCTAATGTATGTTACAGATGTAATGGTAAATTGTACTCTATTTAAAAATTTGGTGTAGTTTTTCTGTAGAGACTTGTTTTGCATTATATATATATATATATATATATATATATATATATATATATTCATTATTAAAATTTTGTCGTGAAATTAATTCAACTTGTTTTGGTTTGGGATCACGTCAGTAAAAACCTCCTTTAGGTGACGTGCTCAAATAAAATATTTTTTTTGTGTTAGGGTCTTTTATAGTTATAAGGTGTTTTGTAAACAGTCGCGCCTTCATGGTTGCAGGGCCCTTAAGGACACGTCCCGCACCGACGATCAATGAAAAAAAAGTTCTTATGCAGCTGCCTTCAGTGATTGTTTAGATTTACGGGTTCATCGGTGTCGTGATCAAGTGAACAGATTTTTTTTTTTGTTCAACGTTGGTGGGGGTGACCTGGGTGGAGCGGCGTTGGAATGAAGGGGCGGGTGAAACGGTAGATCCCCGAGGAAAGCCACCGACCAGCGGCATTGTCCGGCACATGAAATATTCGGGGACCGACCCCGCTGGATGTCGAACCCGGATCGTCTTGGTGGGAGGCTAGTGTCGCGCAATTTCGCCACATCCTATATTTGCCAACTTCACGTCTATTGTTGTATTATTGTTAGAATTGAGAGTGTTTTTACTCAAAGAGGTAGTCATTAAATACAATAACGAATATAGTACTACTATCATGACAATTATCGTTACAAAAGTAGCAAACTAACTCGCGAGGTATGATAAGCCAAGGCGTGTACGAAAATTAGGTTTGGTTGGACAAAAAAAAAGTTAATTTGTGTATTTTTAAACAAATTATTATACCTACATTTACGTCAACCATATATATTTTAATCGTCAAACGGGTGTACTTTGTAAACTAAACCACATACTTTGTTGGCTCAAATGATTCAGATGTTTTGGGTTTCTTATTTTGTTAGGTCCAGTACATGTTCGGCACTATTCAAAACAAATACGTATCTGACAAACATTTGTTTCAAGCACGCCAAGCAGCAAAATATAAACCACACTCTTGTACATATATTGATGTTCGAAGGTCGAATGGCTTTCGCAACTGACAGTACACGGAACATGAATAGCATATCTCATGTAGGTGTTGTAGGTGTCACCCCAGCTTCAACAGTAACTCTGCACGCCGCCCCGCGCACAAAGGCGACACTGTTGTTGACTCACGGGTCAGTCTAGCTCTTATCGCCAGCCTGTTTCCATACCTCAAACTCGGTATCTAGCACCTCATATACAGGGCTCTTAAGAGTGCGTAGTAGATAAATAAACGCTAAAAACAAATTGATTTCTACGTTTCTTTCGAAGCCAATATTGATAAAATACTCAATGACAATCCTAGATAATGGTATTTGCCAACTTTATGAGTAAATATTTATCCAAAATTACTAATTCGTTACGCGTGATCTCTTGCGCCGCAGTTAAATGCACAAGGTTCCGGCGTCAGAGATTGTGCCTCAGAAGTTCATAACACTGGAAACTATTTTGTTTAAAACGTTGGCTAAAACTATTGTCTAAAATTGCTATTGTGTAATTTTCGCAAATTGGCTTCAAGAAACCTACAGTTGTAGATCAATGCTTTTAGCGTTGAATTATGTACCACGCCTTCTTAAGAGAAGTTCTCACGGGGAAAGAAAGTTAGACGCGGCCAGTCGCGGTCATTGTAGTCAAAAACACGGAAACTAGATCTGTGACAGTATGTTGTTATAACATACATCAAAACCAAAGGAATCAACTACAGGTGCCAGGATGTATTTCTCTCTTTTGTGTTCAGATGACTTAACATCAATGCCCTAAAAATTCCATTTCCAGACATTTTCACCGTTAATTTTCTCTCTTATTACATACGACAGGAGTAAAGTCAAAAGTGGCGTCTACATATAATACTATTTTTTTACCTTTCTTGGTAAAAAAAAACAGTTATTTACGGACGCATGCGTACACGCGCAAACATTGATTTTATAAAAAAAAAATCTTGCTAGAGACTTCTCTTAGGGTGGGGGTTGGGGGGAGCTTGATGCTAAATTTTACCTATAGGTTTTCTGCAGTAACTTTTGTTTTAAAACATTTTTGGTAAATTTGGCAATGTTGAGACATATAATAGGTATATTATATATTTGTGACTTTTTCCGGAGATCACAATAGTGTTGTCTGTTCATCTTATATTGAACTCGTAATCATTCTGGAAAGTTAACCTATAAATCTCTTGCAGTGATTCTGCAGGACCAGTTAATTTAAGATTCCATTACTATTTATGTCGAGCAGTTTAGGAAGAATATATATTATGTCTTATCATAGATGAAATTTTGATAATACGATTTAAATAAATGCTATGGCTCGAAAACGGAAAACTTTAGAAAATTTCTAATACTCCCCTTAAGGCCGTTATCGTTCATTTATTTCAAACAATTTCAAATAATTCGAATATTTTTTAATCAAATGTTTTGAAAAAAAATTGAGACTGTGTACAGCCATACGATACACAATTTCGCCAGAGCGTGTTTTAAAATAATGTAGGCTACCATTTACTAGCAAAAATTATACTGCTTCATTTTGGCTTATTTTGACCACATAATATGCGATATTTCAGGGGCATAATTTAAAAATCCGTTTGGTGTATTGCAACAGAAAAATTCAGATACAAACGATGATATATAAGCGTTAAAACTGTAAGAGATTTTTTGATATTATGTATTAATTTGCGTTAAAAATAATATTTTGTAAACAGCGAGGCCGTAAGGCACAACGAAACCACCTCCCGATTACAGTCGCACTCACACATACAGTTTCCCACTTACAAGAAACTGGCTTCTCATCGAACCACATCACGGGCGAACAAATGGGCTAGCACACGGCAGTGAACATGTAACCGCTTGCGGCCAGGGGACGATTGGGCGGCGCAGGCGATATCCGCGACACTTTTAGACGGCTTCTTGGCAGCTCAACAAAGATTCGACGTCCAACTGCACAGCGGCAGAAATTACCCGTCACGGTCCCCTTCATTAACCCACCACGTATCCGCCCGGTGCATTTTGGACACATTCTGTGCCAAAGTATAAAACAATTCCAAGCCTCGTTAAGCTTTCTGACGATCTGCACAGCGGGATTTTGGTAACCTAAACGATACACCTATTGCCACGTTCAAAAAGGGAAACAAGTCAAAAATACCTGTTCTGATTAAAATGTATTAGAAAAATTTGTGTTTCGTTGAAAAATGTGTTGATTAACATAACAGATTGAGGTTATGTGGAGACGAAAGTACAGAAGCAGCTATTTAAGGTGGTTAAAAAGTGGAAATTAGCACAGTTAAAATAAAATAAAATTCTAGTTCTTTGCTGGTAAACAGGATGAAATGCAATATTATTAAAATAAGTTAATTTTACGTGTTGTGTTTCTTTTCACCTGGGTGGTCTGTACTTCTGCCTGTAGACGGTGCATCTAATCAGAAACGCCATGTCTTTATTGTTCTCCTTTCGATCTGGGCTATACTCTCGCAAAGAATAACGGTTAAAACATACAAACGCTGTTCGGAAACCCACCCTAAATATTTTGGGAGGTGAATCCTTCCGACAATTATGCACTGCAACCTATAGTTTGTGGCTCAACTAGTCAGGAATATATCAACCAATGAAGTTTAAGTTTCACATTCGCATCTTATGCAATCAATCGAATACGGTGTTGTTGAATTCAAGATTTTTGGACACTGTTAAGCGTTATCGAAAAAATCTAAATCATACGAGTACGAAAGCTTGGTTCAGGGGTTAGAGCTTCTGGCCCGTGAGGGAAGGCTCCCAGGTTCGAGTCCAGGCAGCGGAGGGGTAATTTACAGTTATATGGGGTGTTGTGCTGTCACATCATCCCTATCGCATCACCCTCGCCTATTCGAGCCTCAGGTGTCATCCCAAACCAGCCTCTGGGTTGAAAACCCGTCGTCATTCCTATTTAAGAGTGGACATTTCAAGAATATCAAAATATTTTCTGCTTGTAGTGAACGCGGCTACCTACACATGCCATAATGAACGCAAGATAATGGACAAAAAGAGGGGAATCTGAGAGTCTGGGCAACGATTATTTTCCATTATAATACGTTAGCGAAAGTCCAGTGTACAGACTGCACCAAGTTAATCTGTAACTACCACCAAGTAGAGAACAATCTTTGGTAAAACACAACCAGGCTCTTAAATAACGAGGAAAATGACAAAGCTCAAAGATAAAAATAGGAAAGAGGAAATGTGGACGTGAGGTTGGCCTATTCGTGAATACAGACTGCATCACGTGTATCTGGCGTAAGACTCAACAGAAAACACTCTGCTCAAAAAAATCGCTAGGCCCTAAGAGTACAAGACACATATGATATGAATAGATAAAAGCAATGTATTTTATGTTACGCTCAAGATAAACAGCATCGACTTACAGAACAACAAAACCTAGCAGACGTTGAGGTGTAGAAGATTGTATCGCCCACAAACTCATAACAGTGAACATTTACGCATGGATACGTGTATTTTCTACTTAGTTTTGATCATATATCCATGAAGTACAATCAGTATTCACGAATTATTTGAAAATCAATAGAGATGAACTCGTTTATTACGAGTAGCAAATTATGTAATTTTTTTAAAAGGGAGAAGCTAACTTTCAATAATAAGCCGAATTCTGTTACCGGCAGCTACCAGTAGGCCTACGCTGGAAGTTTGGCTTAACACAACTCACGCTAACGCTAAAAACTTGAAACAGATATAAGCTCCAAGGTCGCGAGTAACGTGATTTGAATACGCTGTATCTCTCGCAAAGAACACAGCCGAAATTAAAAGTAAATTTACCTCGACACGTCAAGCATATCTACATTGATTTTACTAAAACAAGTTGAATAACATAAAAAAAGCGACTGATTAAAATTAATTGCAAATTAGTCCAAATATAATTTCTATAAAAAGTCAAACACTGCTGAAAAAAAAAAATCCATCAGCACAATATACTGAACTCGAATAACTGTGAATGGATAGTGACATCCACCAAATAAACGAGACTTATTTTAGCGATTTAGTAGCGATTTCTGAAGTAATTACTTGTGAGGCAACCGCTTCCTTCCAAGAAGGGTGCTGATCCGAAACCTGTTCAGCGACATCTTAGGACGTTATCAAACGAATGCACACACAAAAAACAATGAAAAACATTAAACGTATCACAGAACAGGATATGGAAGTTTGAAACATTTCATGTAAAAATAAGGTAACAAACGGTGCGGGTAGGAGGTGTGTAGATTTGGGTCACAGGCGGGTGGTGAATGACAACTGGGACCACACAAAGAAAAAGATCTGGTACAGTCAACCATGTGTACGTTCGTATACAGCGAAACATGTACTGTATTTGATACAATAATATTTTAGCTGGCTGAAAAATATGCAAAACGTGCCCAATATTGGCTTTGTTATTGTAACAAAATTTACGTTTAACTGGACTAAAACCTATTGTCGAGAGAGCTATATATGCCAGGCAACCAAATGTTTGGTCGTATACAAACATACAAATCGTTGGCTACGAAACCTTTTTCTCTGGGCTACGTAACACACATAAATAGTAAATCACTACACAAATAGGAAGTCAATAAGTATGAACTACTTAAACATAAAACGCAACCCGAGCTGTTGAGGAAATATGTTTCTACATGATACGCCAATGGCTGGACTTATGTCACGGAGTTGTTTTAAGCAAAAAACGTGCTGTTGCTAAACTCTCTATTGATACATGTTAAATGTTGAACGAAACATAAATGTGGGTTTCGTCATACGGACCGAGCTCATTTATTTCAATGTACAGAAATTAAAATCAAAAGTATTCACTATTTTGAAGGTGATAGTATGGACCAAAAACAAAACAAAAATGCCTAATAAACATGGCTCCTAAAACCCATTTCTTTAAAAGAGCCGTGAGCACTTGTTCGCCGTTCGCCATTACTACAAAAGATGCTCGCATGTTACGTCCATTCATAGTAATGCACCATGCCCACAGTCGTATATAATCATGCACTCGTTGAACCATTCCTGCTTGGGCTCGGATGTACTCGTAGGCACTGATGAGACATTCCTGCGGTGCGTCTACAGTGTTGATAGATAGGTGATTGATACTTGCTAGGGTATGAGTTTGTATAACTCATGATTATGAAACTTTTACGTCTTGTCTTGGCGCATACTATCGTTTCTCAAAATATTTAATATACTATTACTTTAAAGTTCTGTATATGTTGAAGTCAATGGACCTGCATAACAGCTACAAGTCGGTACAGTGAAAGTCATATAGCCAGTCCATATCGCCCGATGTATTTTAGGAAGGTAAATAGGCATTGCAGGGATGTGTCGGTGGAAACAGCGACAGTGAGATTACGTCGCATCATGACAATTTTTTTAATTTCACGAACTATTACCACTATATACGATGCTGATCATCACGGTGTGTGGAACTTCATGATCGGATGAGATCTGATGTTTCTTATTTCCACAAGTCTCCGATACATACAATTTTCTTAACTGTTTTTAGTAGAGTAAAAAATTGATGCCAGTTTAAATATAAAAACAATTAGCAGTTTTAACACACAGAAGAAAACTTGAATGTTTTATCGATTTACCGCTATCTTCAAATAATGTTAAGTTGTTTGGGGGCTGCTGAATATCGAGGTTGAGAAGTTGCCGTGAGAAGGGGGCGGAACAGCAACGGAAAGCAAAAACAGTAAAATAGAATTGTCATGATTCAACAACCAACAGGTCAACGGCCACATTTTAACCTGATGTACGATAAAAAAAACTTGGCTCTATCTGCATTCCGGCTTAACTGAAACACTGAGTAGATATTTACATATTTAACTTACTCAGAATTATTAGCAGCCGTTCACTTGCATTTTAGAAATGTAATTGTGGATCCAGTAAGGTGTAATTTCTAGAGACTTTCAAGCTCAAGATTTTCTGACAGACACGTTCGACAGACGATGATCATTCCAACAGGGCCAATGCTGTTTCATTTCCTAACTATATGCGAGCAGGATGGCCTCTACCTTTAACAGCTAATTGACAACAAATTAAAATTTTGCTCTTAAGTGCATTTAAGTTAAATGATCCTACTTGGGTCCTTTCAGAGGCCTTTATAAAACACACATATTTACTACTCATGCTTATGCACAGACAAATCTTAATTTTTGAAAATATATTTTTCCCGCGTATTTTTATAAGAGTTAATACTGAGAGAGAAAAAAGCCATCAGTGCAATACATTGAAATTGAATAGCTGTAAATTGCTATAGTGACATCCACCAGATAAATCAACAGACTCTTACTTTAAGTTTTTTATGCAGAAAAGCTTTATTTTAGGTTTCCTACTACTGCTGATTCAGATACATAAGTGTTAAGATTAAAAAGAAAAAAAACGGAGGGGGGGGGGGCTACCGGGCTAAGTGGAGTTCCCTTAATATAATTATCGTTTCCAGTAGGGATTGTTCAGATTTCCGGTTTTCGGTGAATTATTATGTTTTCATTCATAACTGGCTAACTTCTTGACTATTCAGGAGCCGCGGTGACCGAATGGTCAGACTATTAGACTCCCACAAAAGCGATCCGGGTTCGATTCCCGAAGGGTCAACACCGGATTTTCGCATGTGGGAATCGTGCCGGACGATGCCGATGGTCGGCGGGTTTTCTCAGGGATCTCCCGTTTCCCCACTTATTAATTCGGCGCCTTTCAATACTTACCTCGCGTCACCCTTCACCAGTGTTAAAGTCGTAGATGTTAAGAGCTGACCAAAATCTTTCACTCGCCCACTCTTGCCTACTCCTTCCTTTCTCAAAATAATATCTAACAATAAACAACCATAATACGGTCGAGATGGTATGGGCATTATATGTATAATTCATATATTACATAGCCCTCACCTCCGCAAATACGTTCCTAAATCTGCAACTGAGCTGCACTACGGCAACTGTACTGAATACACGTAGCGAAGTGGACAAGTGGTAATTCAATTAACTCGCACTCGGGAAGACGCAGTTTCGATTACCCGTCCGACCATCCTGGTCTCGGTTTTCCAAAGTTTCCTAAAATCATTCCACGCGAATGCTCGGACGGTTATTTAAAACAGTTCATAACCGATCCTCTCTCTGTTCCAGATTCTCTGACCCGCTAGTTCCTCTAGGCTGGATGAGTTTTGTGAATGGAATAGCTCATAGGTGACGACTTTAGGATATGACCTAAGTGTGCTACTGACCGGCATGTATGGTGCAGTCATCTTTACGAGCAAGCCAATAAACAATTGTGCAGTGGTCATTTAATTCTGTTTTAAGGTATGATTTAAAGACCAACGCATGTTGCTATCTTGTGCGTCTTTTGAAACCGGTTGGTTCATAACCACATACGGTAGAATAAAAAGGCGTTTTTCGCAGTTTAGAGGGGTCCAAAAATCATATTGGCAACAAGCGTGCTGACATTTTAAAACTTACAGTGACATAGTTTGAAGTGTATATGTTTACGTATTGTATACATATTGGCTACACATACAAATGTAAGGCACGTTAAGTAGTTTGATCAAATAAGGAACAAACGCAACTGCAATGCAACATACTTCACATGAAGATAGGGAGGTTCCTTGTACTCCAAGGTGAGGGAGAGAGTGTGGGAGTGGATGCACACACAAACATGCGGTGAGACGGGATCCCAGAGACGACTCACCTGAGTCAGGGTCCAGCCCCGAACTCCGCGACTCTTCAGGCACTGACTGTGACCTCCTCATGCTCATGGTCCTTGGTGATGGCCAGTTCCGTTGCTGCCGGAGATAACAAACCATTAACTTTCAACGAGAATGCCCTGGAGGAGGGAGGCAGGGGTTCAAAGTATACTTCAGGGTACAACTATCCAGAGTACGATAAACCCTATCTCCAAGGCTATGAATCACGATTCAGTACTCCCAATCAGCTTCTTTGCTTGCTTATCAAGCTTGCTATTCAGTTGCGAGTCCAGTCATCACGCCATTCCCACCTTGTCGTGGATGTAAGTCTCACCGGTCGATCCTCTTGATAACTATTTACACAATTTTAATAGTTAATATACTTACCACATCTGAATAAATTTCACCCACTATGTTATTTTGACGCATAGTCAACAAGAGGCATTGTTACTTTTCAACTACTGCCGAAAATTGAATTATAACTGGATTTTGTCTAAAAGCTGTATGAATACTTGGCAGGACGATACATGAACAATCCTCAAACCGCAATATAATGTACACAATTCTGATGAGTGTGTGGGAACTTTATGCTTCAGACACCCGTGGGTGATCTTTGTTCGCAAGAAAACTTTACAGCATAAAATGTTCATGAAACGTTACCGGTTTACTGAAGATAACTAACTTCGAAAAGCGTTTTCCCTGCGTTTAATTCGTTCAAAGTTTTTGCGAGAGCCTGGCAAGATGACAACTCGAACACCTCTGAGGTTCTATAGTTTACTGTTGGTATTGCATTATCAGAGATGTGCACCTTAACTTAAAGAAGGAACTTAGTTGAGAACAGAAAAAAAGTGGCGCCGACCACATGAAAAAGGATTCACTGAGCAATCAAAATATAGACGAAAAAAAAAAAAGCACTGAACCAGTATTGCCAACAGTAAATTAACCCCCATTAAGGTTGCTGCGTGTCCAGGTCACCGAGTAATGTACAGAGCTTCAGTCGATAAACGTTTATTCGAAAAACTGAAGAGCGTACGTGAGTGATGTCTGCTGAGGAAAAACCTACAAAGGACGTTACAAGTGTGTGTCCCTAATTCAGGTCTTACAACTATTCTATGAAACTTATTTCTCTTGTGCGAAAATCTGGATGCAGAATCTTTTAGAAGGTATAGGTGTTTACAATTCACCTTTATCTTAAAAACCGTAAACCGGGGAAACTTTGTCCATTTTCGGGGTTAGTTTGACCACTCAAAATATTAGCTTTTAGGTTTTCTTGTAAATAAGTAGATATTCTGAGGAGATTATTTTAATAACTGCCTTTGATCCTTATAGTTACTGTCTGAAAATTTCGTCACTAAACGACATAAAATCCAAAATTCTGAGTGGTCAAAGTAACCCCACAAGGTCAAAGTAACCCCGGCATACAAGTCATAAAATGCAGGGTCATCACCGATTGTCTTATTGATCGTTATTTGGACATATGTTTTCTTTGTTTTTCCTTCTTTCGTTTGAAGCACAGAAACAGGGGAAGGCGATAATTCGACTCAAATACGTGCGTTGAAACACTGCTTCGCCTCTAAGCGCAGAATACTAAACTAGTGTACAGTGTTTACGTAGAAAGGGTTTTTGAATGGGACTCTTAAGCGGTGACCCTATTATTTTATTTGTGGAAAGAATATATAGAAGTCCAACGCAGGTCTCTATCATTTAGTTTTATAATTACGGCTGGTATTTCTCCAGCAACGGCAATGTAAAAACACCATTTTTAAAACTTTAAAGCCGGCAATTGTGTTTTTAATATGTGGACGGTATTTTTAAAACGATAGAGACATAGTTTGACGTGTGTCTTCTTTTCGTACATAAACGCATTGGCAACACGTTTAATAGTTATACAAGAAATACGCTTTTCGTACCACGTTACAACACGGCACACGTACTAGAACCAACTAACCTATTGGAATAGAAAAAAAATAGCATCAAATCCACATGTCACGGTCTACGGCTTGAAGCATGTAACCCATTGTAAAATATTTTTGTAACAAAAAGCTGAAAGGAACAAAAACATTTAAAAATTTAGAATTTTTTAAATACAAAAATTTTTTGCAACGGGTTTTTACATACTTCAAGCAGTAGCTCGGGGCATGCAGTTATGTGAATTATTTAAGTTCATAATCTTTACAGTAATTTGGGGTAACTTTGTGCCGGTCAGGGCAACTTTGTACCGCCAGCAAAGTTTAAACACAAATGAAGTATTTCAGAATTTAAAAATACAGCTGTGTTCTAGATGAATGAATTTGTTAATATCGAAGTTTGCATAGTGATTGAATACTCCAATGCCATTATATAAAATAAAATGCCTGGTACAATGTTATCCCAAAATGGTACAAAGTTACCCCAAATGACTGTATTGGTTTTCAAGTTTTGTTTGAAGTAAAAATATGCAAATTTTGACTTTTAATGCCGTCACGGGAAAACTGGCAACGGTAATTTTTTATAAGAGGAAAATTTACTCCCAAGTAACGTCTATAAAACTAACAACATTTCACACAAGTGTATAATTGTAATTTTTCCCCACTTGAACAGCCTTAAGGCGAGCTATCGGCGAGAAGACTGCACGTCAGTTTTATAACTTACTGTACTACATAAAACACCACGTAATGATTGCTCCTCATCTGCAATGTACAATCTCGGTCACGTTTCATAAATGTGCACGTTACTACGATGTATATTCTACACGCTGTTTTAATAAGCAAGTTAAATGCTTCGGCTCGCAACATTGTTCACTTTTAATAATCTTCCCCAGCGATAAGTGCAGCCGTTATATGGCGTACATAGCCTCCAAGGCGATCAGGGTTCGATTCCCGTCGGGGTCGGACATAGATTTTTCACATAGGTTACGTGACGGACGGTGTTAGCCGGAGGGTTTTCTCGAGGCTCTCCCATTTCCCCTACCATTCACATTTCGTCGCTTCTACGTTGTAAGACATCATTTCATGTTATATTTTTGAGTTAGCTTAAGGACGCCCGGTCAGAAATCTGAGGTGTGATACCCTATCCTCGTATGTACTCTCTATATGTTTTATGTATGGTCTTTCCTAGAAAATAAAACTTTATTCCTACTAACATTAAGGGGGACGCATCATAATTTATCCACGCTTAAAAACTACACTGAATCAAATTTGAGAGCAACATGGATTTTCATTTGTGTAGCCGAACACACTACGTTCTAACAATCGACATATCATTATATTCAGCTTAAGAGGGCGTGGTACATAATTCAAACCTAAAAGCATTACTCTACAGCTGTACGTTTCTTGAAGCCAATTTGCGTAAATTAAACAATAGCAATCCTAGACAATAGTTTTAGCCAACGTTATAAACAAAATTGTTTCCAGTGTTACGAGCTTCTGAGGCACAATCTCTGACGCCGGAACCTCGTGCACTTAAGAGTGCGTTGTAGATAAATAAACGCTGAAAACGTCAATTGATTGCTACGCTATTTTCGAAGCCAATATGGATAAAATACTCAATGACAATCCTAGATAATGGTATTTGCCAACTATATGAGTAAATATTTATCCAGAATTACTAATTCGTTACGCGTGATCTCTTGCACCGCAGTTAAATGCACGAGGTTCCGGCGTCAGAGATTGTGCCTCAGAAGTTCGTAACACTGGGAACAATTTTGTTTAAAATGTTGGCCAAAACTATTGTCTAAGATGGCTATTGTTAAATTTTCGCAAATTGGCTTCAAGAAACCTACATTAATAGATTAATGCTTTTAGCGTTGAATTATGTACCACGACCTCTTAACTGCGTCGCAAGAGATCACGCGTAACGAATGAGTACACAGTAAAAAAAATTTTGTACTTTTACAAAAAGGTTTTTTGGAAACCAGTTTCCAAAAAAGTTTTTTGTAACACTACGAAATTATTTTGTAAAATTTACAAAAATCTTGTAAATTTACAAATTTCTTTGTATATTTACAAACTTTTCTGTAAATCTACAAACAAATTTTGTATATTTACAGCTAATATCTGGTTCAGTTTACAATAATTTCTTGTAGTGTTACGAAAAATTTTTTGGAAACTAGTTTCCAAAAAATTTTTTTGTGAAAGTACGAAATGTTTTGTAAAATGTGAAAGGTCTCCTAGGTTTATTTTGTTTCAATTCGAAAAATCTGCTCGTTAGCATTATTTTACTAGTTCCCAAAGTTGTTTACGATATTTGTAACCACTTTAAAAAGGTTTCTGACATCTTACTTTTATTATCTGACTGATAATGTTCTGATATTACGTTACAA
>PNEQ01005920.1:0-13757 GCA_003012365.1 Medauroidea extradentata
GGCACAGAGATTATAGAAACTTTATCTTTGATTTTATGAGTTATTAGGGTAAGTTAAATAATTGTTTTTGAATTTTACATGAGTATGGAATCTACAAACCAGGAATTTGGAAATTCAAAGCAAATTTCGCACCTAAAATTTGTATTCATTTATTTTGTTAATAAATTGAAATTTATTGTTTAAGAATCGGAATCGAATCAAAAATTTCAATTTTTTTGATTATTCGAATCGGAATCGAATCGAAATGGAATCCTGGGAATCGCCCAGCCCTAATAGTGAGCTTGTTAGTAGCGAGAACACAGTTATAAGTAGCTATTTTCAAGGAACCTTAAAAAATTGCAATTATTTTCCATAAAAAATTTTTTATCAAAAGTAGCAATTACTGCGACATTGTGTGAAGCAGACTTGCAGCCAGTTTCGTGATCATGTGAAGTGCAATTTTGTTACCGTATTTGCCAGCATATAAGACGACAATTTTTACATATTTTTGGTCCTCAAAAATTGCTACTACTAGTCTTATATGAGGGTGCAAAAATTTTTGGTAGCCAAAAATTGTTTAGAAGCTAAACTGTAAGCTGTGGAGTTATATGCTGTTTCAAGGAATTGCGTTTTTCGTCACAAATGAAAACGAGTGCCCCGTTTATTTTAATAAAATTTATGGTACGAAATTTTGATGAGCGTCATTCATAATAAAGGACACTTCCTCGCAGCACATGCTTTCATCCTTTGTCTCGCAAGCACAAGACTCTCGGGGGGTGGGGGGGGGGAAAACGAGGATCTAGATACCGTACCACACATTCATGTGTCTACTGTCTAGTGCTAGGCTGGAGGACAACATCGCACAGGAAAGCAATGACCTTGCAAGCAGCTGTTGTTGCCATGTAGTGCACGGCGTGCCTCAGTCCGGCGTTGCCAAGTCGCGCACACCTGCTGCCGGCAAATGGAGATATCGCCGGCTGCTGCCGTGCATTTCCTTGGCTCTTGGGCACGCGGGGGGCAGTAGTAGCCAATGTTATTCGTTTATGTATATGTTATGATGTTGAAATGCCGGTAATAAATACATTGATAGTATATAAACTAAATTTTTAATGTTTCAGGCAAAGGAAAAAAATATTTTTCTGTCGGGAATTTCAAAATAAGTAATTTACTTTTTTTCTCAAGATTTTGTACCTTCAAAACTTGACTCGCCTTATATGCGGGGTCGTCCTATATGCAGACAAATACGGTATCTGCGGTAGCTACACCAACTTTAACAGAAAATTGTTTGCATTATGTTTGCTATTTCTCTTTTCAAGATTTGCATCATGGTTACCTACTGTGAAAATGTATGTACAATAGAACCCTGTTATATTGTTCCCGCTCATAATTTTCTTCTTGTTATAACGTTACTTTTAGTCCCTAAAACTGTTTTATAATAGGAAATTACCCTCTTACAATGTTTTTCCTATTTAGAGAGTAGAAAATTTTTTAGTCCCTTTAGAAACATTATAATGGGCGCCTTGAAAAGAGGCGGAGCTTCAGTCAGGTGTGGGATACAATTCCTATCTCCATGGATACCGCAACCGAACATGACCTTCATTTAGCTGTTTGGCTTCACATGTCCCGGATGAGATGTATGTCAAGAAAATTGATTATTTGTTTGGAATTTGCCATTTTTTCAGGTAAACATTAATCTTATGTATTTGCGTATCTAAATCATTTAGTAGAAACTACTATTTTTTACCCTTGCATGCAAATATATGAATGCACAACATTTTTGCTTTCTGCAATCACCAACAAACAAATCAGCTTGTTTGTAAACAAGCTTTGTTTCCCACAGTACTTTTCCCCTGCGGTGTGACGTCAGGGGGCGTGTACTTCAAGTCGTCCATAGAGTTCTACTGGACAATAAACAAATAGAAGACTGAGATAACATTTGGTATGCTTTTAACTATGTAATTTTGCCTCTTTCATTTGATTTATGCCCCTCTAAAAGTGAGTTTGAATCACCTACAAACATAATTTGACCAGGATACAAGGTGAACAAGAACTCGCATGTAGATGGGTAGTTAGTTTTATGTATTTTCATTTTGATAGGCTATGTTTTCAATTTTTCACGTTGTAGCGGGGTTATTACACAATATTGTTTTATTTTCTGTCATTTCGCACATGCGAAAACATTGTGGCTCTACAATGAATATTTAAAGAACACTTGGAACTAAAGGTAGTGAGATTTGATAGTTTTCTCGTAGCTAGAGTGAAATGTGAATGTGAAGATCGAAAAAGCAACGCTTACTTGTATATTATTGTAACAGTTAATTTTGGCCTTTTCAATGTTGCAGAGAAATTGTCCCGAAAACAAATCAGCTGGATGGAAGTGTGTGAAAAAGCCATGGTCGGCAAGAAAGTACCGGAAGCAGTGCGCTACAATCCCATATTTGATGTGACTAGACGGACTGAAGATGATGACGCTGACAACGGTGACCCTGTTGAGGATAATGTGTGTGGGGGTCGTAAGGTGGGCACTTTGTGCCGTGATGTGGCAGTGGGTGCCAACGATTATGCTATGTCATGTGATGTTTGTGTGGGTACAGAAGATCTCATCACAGAAGGTAAATAGCACTTGTATGGTTGTGTTATAAATGCTTCTTTTATCTTAATGCCGTAGGTTCATTTGTTTCATTGGTTTGGTGCATAATGTTTATTTCTTTTGGGAGCTAACAATTTCATTTGTTACTGTCTCCAGATTAATTTGAAATTTTATATTTCTTCTGGCTTTATGGAAAGAAGGTAGTGCATATTTTTACATATGTTTTTTAGGAGTTTTGAGGGTGGTAAGCATATTACATAGGCTAATGTGAAAATTACTGGCAATGGAACACAAATTGGTTAACAGGTTTTAAGTGAATGTTTGGTAAAGTACATTGTACACTCCTTGTGTTTTAAATACGTAGTGGGTTGGTATCTGTTTGTATGTAACATTTACACAGTGATGTTAAATTGGTTGTGGATTTTATTTTATAGAATGAAACATAATGCCATAGTTAGTGATTTCTGCATAGTTACAACTGTCTAGGAACCGCTGTGTCCATGCTAAACAGATTCTAAGATTACATTAATGGCAAGGCTGTCGCCTGGGTGGTCGACTTTTAATGTTTGCTAATATCCTGAAGGCTGGTGGTGCCTTCTATGCTCTTCGTTTTCATGCTGTCTTGTTTTGCATCTGCAGTATGTCATCGTCCTGTCGGGTGTGTGATGTTGTTTTCATTGTGTTAGGTGTTGAGATTTAATTGCGTGTCGGCTTTTGTTTTTCCTTATCATTCGTTGTTTTCAGCTTGGTAATTTTATTTGTTGGGTTCATTTTGTGTTCTTGGTTTTTCAATTTTCAATTGTTATTTCATTTGGTTGTTTGTTTAGAAATATATTTTCCATTGGTTTGTAATTTTTTTGTTATTCGTTGTGAGATTTATAGGCATACATACTTATACGTTTTGATTACAGCTTATTCTGTATCTGGGTGGTTTCTTTTGAACAGCTGTTACTGCATTTTCTTATATCCTAATATTTAGCTTTGTTATTCATCTCTGGTGCTAGAATTTTTTAAATAGTGGAAGGTAATTAAAACGGGTGTGTGAAGGTTTGAATATTTAGGTACCTAATATTTTCTTTGAGTATGGTTCAAAGCAGCTTTTGCCTTTGCTTATTATTCATTGTTTTCATCTTGGTAATTTTATATGTTGGGTTCATTTTATATTCTTTGTTCTCCAATTTTCAATTATTTCATTTGGTTGTTTGTTTTGAAATATGTTTCCATACGTTTGTAATTTTTTGTTATTCCTTGTGGGATTTATTATAGACACACATACATACATTTTGATTATAGCTTATTCTGTATCTTGGTAGTTTTTTTTTTTAACAACTTGCTGCATTTTCTTATGTCCTAATATTTTCCTTTGTTATTCATCTCTAATGCTAGAATTTTTCAAACTGCGGATAATAGGGGTGTGTGATGTTTTCAGTATTTAGGTGCCTAATATTCACTTTGAGAATGGTTCAAAGCTTCGAAGTTAACAAATCAATCACTTTTGTGTTCTTCAGACACATCAACAACTTTTATGATTTCTATACAAAGGTAGTTGTAGTAAGAGTCTTTTTTATTGGATGTGTGTTCCTAGGCTGTGATTATTCAGGAAAGTGTGAGGCAATCATTTTTAAGGAACCTTTAAGTAGGTACCATCACTATCAACCACTAAACATGATATCATGTGTTCTCTCATTGTGTGGAACCACGTAAGTATGAGTTACTCACGGTGCAGTTCCCGAGATGTTTGTGTTTTGCAGTGTGTGGAGTGGCAGGTGGCGGGATGGACCACTTGGCAACGACCATCACGTCCGGCTCAGATGACGGCTGCAGTGAAAAGTCCCCAGACTCTGGCATCCAGTTACCACGGTCTCCATGTATGTGGCTTCTTCTGTGACACTCATGTCCGCATATACTATGTATTGTGTAAATAAATGTGTCTGCACTTGGGAGCTGGTTTCGGTGTGAAACCTGCTGTTAAGTGAGTGTCTTGAATATATGTGTTGGAAGGTACAAACATTGTGTAGTGTTTTTGCAGGCAAACTTGAAGTTTATTACAAGCCGTAGGGTGTAGATGTAAAAAGCAAAGTTCACAGTTCCAAACAGAATATTTTCTGGGAACATGGATATACTGTATCATTATGTTAACATTAAGATTTGTGATTTGTTAAGATTATTAAATTTGTTTTAAGCTGCGTTACATTGTTTTGGAGAATTTCCATAGAGTATTTTGCAAATTGTAATTTGAGTTTTTGCAGCTGTTGGTGGTAAGTTGTACCAATTCGTAATGTTATTGGCATAGAAGGATTTTCAAGCAGACTACTAGCATTGAAATTCTTGTCTATGGAAAGAGTTGTTTTGTATGTACAAGTTAAGCTGGAGTCACATTAGTCCTTTACACCATTCTGTCAGTCATGTTATGTTGGAACAAGCATATGGGCAATTTTTTTCTTACCTTTGATCCATCAAATTTACAGCAGACTAATTTTTAAACAGTTGGGTGGATGACCCACTGATTTTTATTCACCTTCGTAATGTACAGTAAAACTCTGTTAAGAAGTTTATGAAGGGACTAAAAAATTTAAACTTCTAATCTGGGAAAACTTCTTGAAAGGGTCAAATTACAATTGTATATACAGTCGAACCCCGCTACTACGACATCTGCAACTACGACATCGGCAACTACGACATTATTCTCGATCCCCTTCAAAAAAAATTTTAAAAATTAAAATCAAAAAGTGCATTTATTAAAAATACTATTTCAAGTAGGAAAGAGGTTTTAAAATACGTCTGTAAGCGTGCAATAATAATGGAGGCGGTGACCGTTAATAAATAAGTCGCAGCTATTAAAGAAGAAAAATCTGCGAAAAACTCTAAAAACGTCTGCTGAAATACATTTGCGCCGCGCGTCTGGGGTAGGCCGCGCGCCTGGTAAGTAAGATCGTGCACACAACACCGAAGATAAGCAGGTAATGTGATGACGCATCTCTCTTCCGTCCTCTTTCTCCCTCTCCGTTTCTGCTCCTACTCACACCACGCACACTGTCTACGGCCTACGCGTACAGGCTGTTCACGGTAAAATGAACACTTTTGAGCGCCTAGTTACTGTTATTCCGTCGCCTATTTATGATAAAGATTTCCATTTTTATAATAGACATAGCGTATATTTTAAACTCAACTAAAATTTAATGTTCGCGACCACTACAAAATATATTTATTGATTGCTGTTCTCATGGAAATGGTTTTGAAAAGTGTTCATTTTACCGTGAACAGCCTATAACTTGCTCTGTACATCAGCTGCGTGCGTAGCAACAGTGATAGCCAAGCAGCTCATGTTTTCCTCTTCAGCCCTTATACTCTCCTTTGTGATTCCGAGCAAGGTCAGCGAATGAGAGCGAGAGGGCGACACAAAAAAAAACCTTTATCTCGTGCGTTGCCCTTGCCGTTGAGTGTTTACACAGTTCGCGCGTAGCTTGGTTTTTGGATACATCTTGTGATATTGCATAAGTTTCTTGGCTTTGTTTAATTGGATTTCGACTTTGGATTTTATTTGGAACTGACTGGATTGATTATTGACTACCTTAGTGCACGATTATATTGGATTACGATTTTATTTACGGTTTTGATTAAGTATTTGTAGGAAATGTTTAGGCACTTTGTATATTATTTAATCAAAAATAAAGATGCCGTACAATTAAAATATTACTAAGTTTCATTTTACCGTGATTTTGCGTAACAACACGCTGAAAATATATTACCGTGCACTAAAAAATTACCGTTTGCTTCATTCAACACTTTACTTTACCACGCCCGACACGAAAAATATGTCGCGTTACATTCACGCAACTCATTTTCCTTGCAGACAAAAAGTTGTGTTTATATTTCTGTGGTTTATTTTTGTTTTCTGGTGAGCAGAGAAGTCAAATTAATACGTCTGGGGTAGGTATTGTTTTTATTTTGGTCTGCACGCAGTCGGCAAGTTACGTCGCGCACTAAATTTTTAGTGATTTTGAAAAAAATGGGTTTAATATGCTGTACAATCCTGTAGAAACGTTTAACATAACAGAAATATAAGTATCAAGCGTTTAAGCACTTTACAATCGTAACATATTTCCAGTACGCAACACTAATATGTATTATACTACACAGACAGGCAGTTGCCAGTCAGACACGAGCTGTGCCGTAGAAGCTAATGGCGCATGAAGCGCCCCAGTGGGCAGCTGAGAAAATACGACTTATAGCTCCGTCAGAATGCGCTACAGTACAAGCTCTTTAGTTGCGGACGCTTGGCACAGAGCGCAGCGCACTCGAGTCGATATTTGTCACTTGTGCCGCTGCGGGCCTCGCGCCATCGCCGTTTTCAATTTTATTTCTGTCTTTCAACACGAATTGGGGAGGGTATTATAGGCTTATCTAGTATCAAAATCTACCAGAAAAAGTCGGCGTTTAATATAAAAACATTACATTGTTTTAAAAAACTGTGTTATTAATGAGAGTAACACTGATACACGGTATTAGAGCAAGAAAAACACCGACTTGAACAAAAAAAAAATTTTATTAGGGGTTAAAAAGGGAATTTCGGCAACTACGACAACGATGCAACTACGACAAAATTCTCGAGAATTATCGCTTGTCGTTGTTGCGGGGCTCCACTGTACAGACATTGTAAAAATAATTCTAATTTATTAAGGGGGAAAACTTATTAAAGTGGGAACTTCTTAAGTGGGTTCCACTGTAAATGTCCAGAGTTAATACAGGTCTGGAAAACCGAGAAAATTGGAAAAAGCTGAGAAATGTAAAGTGGTCTGGGAAAACTTGAAAAGTCAGGGAATTTTTTTGGTGCATGGAAATTTTAATGTGTAGTAAGAACTTAGGGCCTGGTGAATTGGCTTTTCTGTAAAGTTATACATTTCCAATAATTTAGAGAATGGAGATGTTAAATATTAGATTTATTGCAATATGTGATAAACTAAAAGAGGTAACATGTTATTGAGTTATCATAACCTTAAAAATTGGAACACAGGATGCTGTTGTTGTGATGGAAAAAAATTCAATTAATAGTTAAACTCAGGGTTACTGTAGCTAAATGTGGCAAACTATTCACAATGATTTTCCAAATAGCGTAGGAACTGCAAATTTTTCATAATTGGTTTTAAGAAAAACTTAAATTAATTTTTTTATTAGTTTGCAAAGGATAGAGATTGTTAATTTTGATCCGGAAATCCAGGAAATGTTAGTGAAATTAGATTCTGATATTCTGTACAGGTTTAGAAATAAAATGCAAAGTGATTGTCAGCTGTATATTTACAGTAGAGTCCTGATTTAACGAACTCGGGAATAATGAAAACGGCGATTTAACAAAAAGATTTTTATGAACTATAAAACATTAACCAAAAATGTATGAAATAACTAAGTAACTTTGATAAATTAAGACATAAAGTGTAGTGTAAGTCAATAACAATTACAGTAAACCCTCGATGTAACGACATCGCACGGTGCCAGGAAATTGTGTCATTAGATCGCCGATGTAGTTAGTCCCAAGGTAACTAAATTTGCCCCCCTTTCCCCTCCAAAAAAAAAAGAATTGGTGTTTTTTTCTTCTAAAATTTATGTTGAACAATTACCGACTTAAAAAGTTTTCATCGAAATTATATTTTAGCATGATGAAAAGGTGTCTTCCAAATAAAATGGTAAAACCAACAATCCCCCTCCCCCCCATGACGTCCATTTCAGAAGATAGGCGTGCTCGGTTTGGTAATGTTCTAATGTATAATGGGGAGAGTGGCCAGGCCGCTGGCCTTGGCTTGCCTCCGGGCTGCTTGTGCGCGCGTGATTCATCCTGCTTGTCTTGCGCGAAGCACATTCAGACAACAGAACAACTCGTGTTGTTTACGTGACTGCATACGGCAACGATTTAAAAACCTTTCAGTGCAGCCATTGAGTTTTTTTTTATTGCGCAAGAACTGTTACAGCCTGTCACCATTACAGTAGAACCCTATTATAATGTTTCTGAAGGGACTCAAAAATTGTTTATATTAATGGGAAAACATTATAAGAGGGTAATATTCTATTATAAAGCAGTTTTAGGGACGAAACGAAGGTAGCATTATAGCCAGGAAAATACAAGTCTGTATTTCTTAAAAACTCAAACACCTATTATGAACACGAATTTAGAGCCACTCAAAGGGGCAAAAAACTGACTTTTCAAGGTGCTGTCACATATAAAATAACGACTGAATTACTCATCGCTAAAAGTTGTTGGCCTATTGGAAAAATCACGAAACTATGCACGATGCACTAGTTTAATGCTCTGTACTCCGAATAGAGATGAAATGGCTCTCGGCGTGCTGGCTGCAGTCGCTATTATTGCCACACTGTCGAGCGAGCATAAAACAAAAGCCTTATCAGCCCACATGCCACACACGGCGACGGGACTGTTGTGTTTGTGTCGTGGGCTGTTTTTACGCCGCAGCGCTTTCATAGCCACATGACGAGTGATCAATAATACAGCGGAAGTTGTCAAGGTCAAGCCGAGCTCAATTCTGCAGCTAGAGAAAAAAAGATGAGATAACACTATTTTTTTTTTCTTTTACGGGTTGAGTGCAATGCTGGTCCTTTTTTTTTCCCTGTGCTTTAATGAGGGCAGAAAAAAACTGCCTCTCTTCAACCTCTATCACCCTGGGCGCACTTTAACTGTATTCCAGCCGAAGTTTCTAGCATTTTTGAATAGTTTTTTTTTTTTGTTTCACAGCTTTGATAAATTTTTAAAATATTAATTTTTTCACTGGTTCCTGGAAATTATGTCGTTAGATTGGCGGTTTACTGTATGCTTACTGGCCATAGTTTTCTCCGTATATACTGTAGTGTAAAACCGTCCGTTGATAAACAAAAACTAAATTGTTAAAATTTGTTGAAAAACTTAACTGCAGCAGTGACTTCGAACTGAACACGCACGGCCGAGCGAGCGACACTATGTTGCTTAACAGCTAGCATGTTAGGTACCCAGTCTACGCAGCACAGTGGCGGACAGCATGGGAATCAAAACACAGGTAGTGCTTTGTGTCCTTGTCAGAATGCGTAACGGTGCAGCTTGCTCCTATTAATTTTATTACCGATAGAAGGCAGTGGTGTCCAGCATGATTATTTTCTGCATTGTCCCATGATAAACCAACATATTTATAAAAATATGTATGGATATTTTTATGCAGACTTTTTACATAAATTTTACTACCATAAACGTAAGTAATATGTTTAGCTGATGCTAAGAAACTGCTAAATTGCAAAGTGCAATTAGTGAGCAAACCAACCATTTTGTTGAACGAGCGATACTATGGCAGCCACCGCTTGTATTTATTTATTTATTAATTAATTAATTTATTATTTTACTGTTTTCATACAAACGTTTATTTAAGTTTTCATTGCAATTTTTTTAAAAAACATATTCCATGGTAATTTCTTACATTTTATTAAAAGAGCAGGAGAGAGACGAATATGCAGGCGGCTCAGCGGTGAGTCATCATTTTTCTCATTCTGATGGTGTGTGGGCGGCCTAACACCCCAAGCGTATGCTCAGTGTGTGTCCACTCAATGTTTTTAAAGTTTTTTCCTCCAAATTTTTTTCTATCACAGCTGTAGCTTACCCATAGATGTTAACGCATTATGTTATTGTTGCTTACTAAGAGACTAGTTTTAAAATAACCTTAAATTCCGACAAAACACGCCCGTGGTTTAAAATATTTTGGTTGGAAGGGAAGGAGGAGGAGGAGTTAAAAAATATGAAGTAGATTTTAACGAAACTTCATTTTAGAGTAAACAGTTTTGAGTATCGGGGCATTTTGTTAAATTGGGATTCTATTGTTCATGGTACAGTAGAACCCCAATTTAACAAAATCACATGGGACCCGAAAATGTTTACACTAAATCAATGTTTCATTAAATCCGACTTCACCCCCCCCCCCCCCCCCCCCCCCCGACCCATTAAAATAAATTTAATCCTCTGGCATGTTTCGTCGGAATTTAACCAATTTAAAATATATATAGGCTCACAACAATAACAGAACGTATTTATTTACCGCAATAGGTAAGCCACAACCGCGAAAAGAAAAAAAATCGGCGAAAAAACTTCTAGTGGAAAACTCGGCGAGCGTGCGCATGGTGAGTTAGGCCGTCCTTGCTGCATGCACCATCAACACATGAAAAGTGATAACTAACACCGCAGAGCCGTCAATATTTCTTGTCTCTCTCCGGCCCGCTCCACTAACAAAATTAAGGAAAATCCAATAAAAATAGTAAAAATATTTTAAAAATGAAAACTGAATTAAAAGTTTGCGAGACAATGGTAAATTAATAATTAAATATGCGCAGCGGCGGCCATTGTAGCTTGTTTGTTGCTGCGCTCGTGAAACAACTCGTGCTGGTCTGCTCGCTAAAAATGCTTTGCACGAGAGCGTTTTATTTAGCATCGGAAAAACTAATTGTTTACGGTAAAAAAATTACTGTAGTTGTAAAACGTCTACATAAATAATATTACTATGTATTTTTTTTATAAACTCGCTTGTTTTATCACGGGACGCGAGTGTAAATAATCACGCTGCACACCACTGCATTCTATCGGTAATAGAATTAATCCATAGAGCACGCGGCTCTGCAGTACATTCTAACGGAGACACGAAGCACTTGCTCTGAATTAGTTATTGTGCTGTCCACTGTTGTGCTGTGGGTACCTAGATGCTCGTTCACTCGCTAGCCGCCAGGATGAGGATCTAGGCGCGCACTTGTTATGCAACACATCGTCGTTCGCTCGGCTGCGCCCGCATGTGCGTATCTCAAAATCACTCCAGTGGCCAAAGTTTTCAACGAATTTTAACGATTTTTTTTTCTCGATGGATGGTTTAAGCTTTTGTACGTAGAAATAAGTATATACGGCGGTCGGTGCTAGCATTTTCTAAGGACTTAACTTAATATTAACATTCGATTTTATCAAAGTCTGTTAGTTATTTAATAAATTTTTTTTATTTTTTGAAGGTTCCTAAAAATCCTTCAGTTAAATCGCTGTTTTTGTTATTCCAGAGTTCGTTAAATCGGGGCTCTACTGTAGTATATTGACATTTATTGTTAATTGGTTTTGGAATATCTTGGGAGTATAATATAATTTTTGTCAGATATATTTTTTCATTGAGTAAGTTTGAGTTCGTGTTGTGGAACCACTGAAATTTAAACAAGACATATGATGGGAAGGTTTAAATCCATGTTGATCATCTAACTAAAATGTGTATGGACAGGTAGCAGACGGGTAGGTAAGAGATGAAACTATTGTGACGTCAGCTTGACACTTATGTCCATAATTAATCCAACAACCCATAACTTCTTACATTCAGGAAATCTTAAAATAACTATAAAAATTTGATACCAGCAGTAAATAAAAAATGCATGTGGGAAGGGCATCTGACCCAGCAAATTGTGTGTGTTAACGTATGCATGATGATTGCAGTTGTCTGCTTTGTCATCATGTGATTGGGTTTGTTGTATGCATGTTTCAGTGTCCCAGGCCTCTGATTGTTCGAACAGTAGTGTTGAAAGTTTCCATGATTCACATCATTCCATGGCTGTTCCATCGCCCCCACCACTAGAAGATGGATACATGTCGGATCCTCCTATGAGTAAGTCTCCATAAGCTGTAGTTTTCTGCTGTTGAAGTAGTGTTCAGGTGGAGTGAATATTGTGTGCAGAGTACATGTACTTTGTTTAATACTTTTTCTTGATATAAGTGTAGTAAGTGGTGTAGTCTAGTGGATAACAAATGATAGTTTCCAGTTTTCCAATTTTAACTATTGTTAGTAACACAAATATAATAAAACCTCTGTTAACAAATATTCTATTTAATGAAAAACCCCATACATCGAACTAAAGATTTGGTCCTGCCAAACCCCTGTAAGAACAATGCATTTTTAACCTCCAAATATTGTAGTTTATTTAGTTCTCAATGGTAAAATTCCCTTTACAACTAACAGCCAGTTCCAAAAAACACACGTAAATAATAATTTTTCTTTAAGCTGTTATTTATTTTTGTCGTGCAGAAAATATGTGAATACTTATTTCACCGAATAAAAAACTGTAAATAAACATCACACCTTTAGTTTAATGGATTCATGATATACATGTGTGCATGCGGCTCTTTGAATAAAATGGCCAACCAACTCGTAGTGGCAATTTTAGTGCTCGTGATGGCAAAATCCCATATTATGGTTTTGGCGTGGCAATCGTGTTTGAATCTCATATTTCTGTGGTCAGTGTTGCACATTCACAACGGTACACTATCTGTGATAAGACCACACATTACAATACAGTCGAACCCCGCTACTACGACATCGGCAACTACGACAACAACGCAACTACGACAATATTCTCGATCCCCTTCAAAAAAAATTTTAAAAATTAAAATCGAAAAGTGCATGAATTAAAAATACTATTTAAAGTTAGAAAGATGTTTTAAAATACGTCTGTAAGCGTGCATAATAATAGAGGTGGTGTCCGTTAATAAGTCGCAGCTATTAAAGAAAAAAAATCTGCGAAAAACTCTAAAAACGTCTCCTGAAATACATTTGCGCCGCGCGCCTGGATAGGTAGGCCACGCGTCTGGTAAGTAAGACAGTGCACACAACACCGAAGATAAGCAGGTAATGTGATGACGCATCTCTCTTCCGTCCTCTTTCTCACTCTCCGTTTCTGCTCCTACTCACTAGGGTTGTGCGAGAATGGGATTTTGGCTTCCGAGAAATTTTCAAGAAATAAAAACATTTTCTCATGAGAAACGAGACGAGAATGAGAAATTCTTAAAAAAATTAGATTTAATGTGAAAAGTATTAAAAATATTCGTAGATAGCATAAAATGTTTTTTATGATATAAATTTTAAGTATAAATAAAAATAACCATTGCATAACTAAATCCAGCTATTATTACATAGGTCTATATTAAATTATAAGCATTCACCTAAGCAAATGTCTATGTTACATGCAGTGGTAAGTATTAAGAAGTAATATAGACCTGTAACACTAATGTGAATTATATTTTGGTAAGTATCAATAAATCAGTCCGTATCCATAAAAGCTTTTTGATTGAGTGTACTGTTCAGTTCAAATTCAAACAGGAAACAAATTGTGATAAATGCTTAAAAAACTTTAAACACAACATTTTTTA